>JAUMHQ010000195.1:0-11841 GCA_032361165.1 Enteromius paludinosus | reverse complement strand
ATAGTAATCAACGCCATATAAAATATTTTTTGATATAAAAACATTTAATTACCTTTTTTTCTCTTCTGATTAATATTGATTTAAAACATGAACTAATATGTAAACTAAAATAAAACATATACTGTATATAAATGTAAATAAATAAAATAAAAAGATATTGTTGATTTTTAAGATGATCTGCAAATAACTGGTTTATTCCTGGATCTTAAAAAGATTTATTCTAATAACCATTTGCTCCCACCTGAACTAGGTTTATGATGTTAATAACAGACCAGACCATCTACAATTCACCCAGTTAATTATCTCTCTCAAATAACTTGTTCGACCATCAATAAACAAATATGCTTGTGTGACGGCCGACAAATCTCATCAAATGATTTAATTACCAGTTATTGGATGACCATGTGCGTTGAACTTTAATTCTGTAACACTTCATGGTCAGACAGTTGCAATTTTCGGTTTTCAGAAAAGATAAATGTGCTTCTGCCGAGATGTGACGAGCAATGATTAGGAGTTGCTGAAAAATACATAACGCAACACCCCAATGACACCTGACATATGAGAATGTGCTTACTATGAAGCTATCAAGATACATATGAACAAAACTTAAATAACACATTCCCAAAATGAATCAAATACAGACATGTAGTTTGTAAAACCTTCTATGTCTTATATAAACTCCCTTTTTCCTCCCGACAACAGTTTTTCTGTCTGTGCCACACAACTGATAAAATGTGAGGGGCTGAATGAGGTTTTACAAATAATCCAACTTCCATGGCAGCAAACCAATTACTGAGGCTAAGATAACCTCTTCCCTGTCATGAGAAATTAACCATTGTTTCACAAAGGCCAGTCAGCGCTCTTGAGCATCTGCGTCACACTTGTTGCCTAATGTAACATTAATGTGGCATGAATCATTTGCAGTTTTCCATGAAACACACTTACTTATTACTTATTTTGAATGAAATGCCAAATGGATAAATGTTGTCTCTCTCTCCCAAAGATGCTCTCACTTTAATGTAGTTTTTCTGCTTTATTCACCTCAAGCATCATCTCCAGGGTGTTTCTATCCCAACACAGACCTTTATGCCTTCAGCAAATATTTATGTATTAAGTGACATCAACAATTCATAATGTAGAACTCTTTGCTTAATTAAAATTAATTAGGGGAAAAAAAAACTATTTCTACAAGCTTCTGAGTTTCATATGTTAGAAATAATTGATAACAAACTACTGAATTATTGAAAATTTACTTCTCACTCAAAATGGTAATGCATAGCAGTCCAGAGATAATTATTCCACCTGCACTACAGTTACCATAAATACATATTTATATATAAGAACTTTCAGGTTTGTAGAAATAGTTCCATATTCCACAAATTTAGTATCTTGCTCAGTAACAAAAATAATCATACTTCTGCCCAACAGTTGAAATCTCCCTCCAAAGATTTTCAACTGGATTTAGGTCTGGAGACTGGCTAGCCCACTCCAGAACCTTGATATGCTTCAATTTTAATCCGTGAATGAATGTTCCGAAGTGAAGTAAACTTTAACGGACACTGTGTAGGGACCATGTCGATTGGGAACACAGCTCATGCACGGAGCTCTCTTCTAATGAGCTGATTATCAAAATCAGGTGCGTTAACAAAGAGAGAGATGCAAAATACGCAGAGCAGGGGGGCGCGAGGACCAGGGTTGAGAACCACTGTTTTAGAAAATCACTCTAATATGCTGATTTATTAAACAGAAGCTATTGTGCTGCTTAATATATTTTTTTTTTGAAACTTGTGATATATATGACAGGATTCTATTAGTAAAAATAAATCTTTTGTAACAATATGAGTCTTTGCTATCACTTTTTTAATCAATTAAATCAATTGAACACATCCTTGCTAAAAAAAGAAAGAAAAAAGCAGCGTATATAGCTACAAAAGTTTTATATTTTGAATGAATGCTGCACTATAAATGCAATGTAATTTTTTTTTGCTCTTTGGCACAGCTGTGCATTTACAGAAAATGACTAACATTCCAAAATGACTAACATGCTAGCAAATCACAATCAGGAATTCAACAGCTCCTCTATATAATTATGTAAAGGTTTATGCTACAAAAAATACACAATCCAGAAAAGCTCCTTTCACCAGCCTTCTCCCCTCAATCTTATAAAGTGGATTCTGTATCTGAGATGTTCTTAGGATTGCACTCTCCTGGATTGAGATATTGAGTTTTCCCTGGTTTCTGTTAAAAATATTTTCCAGCACAGCGCCAAGAGCCTGTATCAGCAGTGGATCTACTTTGTCACTTTCTTTCTAGCTTCTCCTTTAGTTCCTGATATTTCTCAAGCTTGTCATCCAGTTACATATCTATCACTGCAGCTTCACGTTTATGACACCCATATGTAAACAGCAGATGGGGAAGCTACTCTGAAAATGATGCTTATCAACCTACAATCGAATCACAATTCAAGGCATTTCATAGTCAAGCTACTAAAAAAATATTGCAGAAAGATTACTACATTTGAAAGCTAAACAACAAAAGACCTCAAATTGTGCTGTTGCTGAAAACCTACATTAACTACTAACATCCCTTCCTTTTATTACACAAATGTATCACACAAATCGATGGCCTTGCTACGCTAAAATCAAATGGTGCTATTGTGTGAAGTGATCAGCTTCAGATGAGAAAAGAACTTGTCAGCATATGTATAGAGGACAGGAATCACATTCTTATTGTACAGATGTAAACTACTATAAATACAAAAAGAGAAAAAGAGATTTTGAGCCAAAGCTAACACATGATGGCTCAGATCCTGATGTTTATCTTTTTAATTCCGTCTGAGTCTCTGAAATATCACAGACTTTCATCAGAAGAAAAAAATATGAATGTAAACTTGATTTTTTTGTAAGTGAAGGCATATTTTTCATTATTAGGAATTATTATCATAACTAAAATGAGAGAAATGCTTCACTGCCATGATCAACAAGAACGGTTTTAAACTAATGAGGTGTATTCTGATAGTCACGTACACCAGGGAAATATAACAATAATAATAAATAAAAAAATAAAAATGTTCACAACAAAGCAATACTTTTTATAAAAAGTAAGAAATTTAAATAAAAAAAATTATTTTTGTAAATTTATATATATATATATAGATATATTTAATATTATATTATTATATTAGATTATATATATATATAAACTTAATAAACACTTAAAAGTCTTAAAAGTCGGCTGACCATAATATATATACAACTGTTTAGAAAAGTTGTTACAAAAAAGCTGTTATGACTCTGTAATAATTTAGCATTTTATTTATAGTTATAGTTAAGGCTAATTAATTAATTTTCATTAATTTCATTTAGTTTAAGGGCATTTATGTATGATGTACAATTTTGCTACTGCACTGAATCACTTATATAATGTAAATCTGGTTTATGAAGTGAAACCAGCTGAGAAGCATTGATCTACAACACCTTCCAGGGCTTATTATCTGAATGGTTCTCTTGCATTAACCCGTCCCTGTGAAAAGAGCCAGAATATTGTTCAGAGACCTTCACAGAGACATGCTACATCATGTTAACATCTGTTTAAATGGATGAAACAGGCTCTCACCTCATATACGAGCTTTAATAGCTACCGCAAGCGCAAGGTTTCAGCTTTGCTCTTAATGCTTTGAGGTGACATTAATAACACGTCGTTCCTAACAAACGCCTGTGCATCAGGCAAACCTGATTGAAGGGGGAAAAAAACCCATCGTGCTATTCTGAGGACTGATATGGAGATTCAGTCTGACACATTTGATACTGTGCCTTTCCACAATCAACCACAAAGGGGGCTTCATTACACGGACACCTTTCTCCCACTGGACTGGCGATCAATAGATGGCTGATTCGGCTGAATTAATATGATTGCTCGGGGTGCATTGTCCTGATCCAACAGTGACAAATGATAAATTAAAGTCCTATTGTACAACAGTAATTAAGATAGCGGGTCTCAATAGGATAAAGAAAGCACAGAGCTTTTGAGCAAAGTTAAACCTTTTAAAACCTTTGTTTTTATGCACCATTGAGGCTTCTTGGCAAAAAAACTGAAGCAATTTAAGGAGCTTAGATTTTCAAAACAAAGACTTAAGTATTAATGCGTGTCTGCATCAATATGTTTTTTTCTTTTTATTACAATAAAAGTAGAAAAATATTAAACTAAAACTAAAATAAAAATAAAAAAAACTGTAAAAATAAACAATTCTTTAGCAAACAGGGTTATTAATGTTCATTAAAACTAAAACTATTACAAACATTTTTATCTATCAAAATAAAGCTGAAATAAAAAATATAAATATTAAATGAAAAACTAATTTAAAACTGTCTTGGCAAATCCCTGAAATAAATATAAATAAAATTAAACTAAATTTCAAAGCAGCTTTAAAGTTAAAATTAAAGGCAATCTGTTATCAGAGACAACTGAGTCAAAGTATTTAAAGGGAAATTAAAATGACTAAATGTCTACAACTGAAATAGTAAATAAAACCTAACTGTAATATAATTAAAATAAACAAATAAAATGCTAATAACAAAATTACAAAAAATATATTTTAAATATAAGACATAAAAAATTTTAATAAACCATGTAAATATAAAAAAAAGTATTTTGAAATGCTTTTTCAAATTATAATTAGTTTTTATATTTTAATTTTCAGAAATGTTATGAGCTTCTCTTAATATATGTTTATAAAATAAAATATTAATAACAAAACGAGGTGCTAATATAGCACTGCTAGCAACACCAAGCAGAATTACAAAAATAATTCCTGAACTCACTTAGGTCTGCCATTGGTCACCAAGAGACACAAGAGATAACCCCGCCCTCAAACACACATCATTGGCTGATCCACTGTTGCTGTGCCAGGATACATAAACAAACAAAGGCAAGTTTCGAAAGCATCACAAAGACGGCTCAACTGACTCACTCGTAGTTGTCTATGTGTATACGTAACACAGTCATATTTAGATTTTTACCACCCCAAAAAACGACACGCAGCACCGTTAACAGTCCAAATCAATGGCGCTCATTTTCCAGCAATGATCCCAATTTAGCACTAGCGGATGTGAGCATGACTGTGCAGACAGATGTTGCTGTCCCAGAACCTCGTTTTGCTTGAGGTGATGAGATCAACCACTGTGAGTATCCAGCGTCCTGACATTCTTAAGTATTTAGCAGCTCAATTGAATAGCACCTCCCCTCTGAGCCGCCATCTGTACGTTCTATTGATTGGTCACTCTCTCTTACTCAGACAGCTGGAGTCCCACTCTACGTCTCCACTGATCGATGGTGATGCGATCAGCAGTCGAGACCGCATTCCCGATGTCACTGTGGTTTCTAACCAGCTTGCACCTCACCAGTTTAAATATTAAAAACACTAAGACTGCAATCAATTTTTGCTTAAAGGGAAATGGAGGAAGCAAAGCCGCATTCTCCAGCCTCCGTGAGCACAAAACAAAAACAGGGAGCGAGTAAATGCAGGGGTCTCTGGAGATGATGCTGAGACCTTATAGGTTCTATCAGCAGCTCTGTTTGTAAGTGGGTCACATCTCGTTGAGCTTTGGGGGCATGTCACCATTCATATGTTTCTGAACATTTTTCACGACAACTCTCAAAGCATGGTGAGATGAAGTAGGTCATCACGACGCACATACTATAAAAAAAATATGTTTCAAGAGTCTATCGCAAACACAAGCTGTAAACAGACTCTAAACATACCTATCGGCGCATAATAAGAAGAAACTGGAATGTGTTTTTATTGGTTTTTGAGAACATGTAGTGCAAGTGTGTTATTATTTGAGGTCAACGTGAATCACAACCTGTTTTGCTTCCTTAATGTGTCAATTTTTTGCAAGTGAAGAAGATACTCATTGAGGGAAAAAGAAAAGCGTGAACTATGAAGATGAAGAGTGTGATTTTGTAGGCATAAGGTGGTTGAAAAGAAAGGGTTGGAAAGTTGTTTCAGAGGACGAGAAGTGCTAAAAGCGTTAAAAGAACTGAGGTATATGATAAACAGTTCATAAAAATGCTAAATTTGGTTTTACAACAGGGGTGAACTTGAATAGGTTTGGACTTGGTCCTGGTCCCCAAAGCACAAGGCACAGGTGACACCAGAACAGACATTTTCATAATTCTGTTTCACTGAAAATACAAAATGTTAGAGACATATGCTCTGTCATTGATTTTCAAAAGGTGAAAAATATGGTAAATTTTTAAAGGTACTTGCCCTTATTTTATTACATCATATGCACAAGTAATTATTTATTATTATAGGTTATCATGGTAGACATGGTTTTAAGAATATATTTTTTTATTATATATTTTTTAATTTAAATATAAAATGCTTCAAAAATTATTTGGATGTAGTATTGGAGTATTTCTGTAACAAAAATCTTACTTCCAGCTTCGTACAAGTTCTTTTTCGATTGTTGATCTTTATCACGTACAGTAGATGGCAGTGGATATCGCAACACAGTCTCATGACCAATTCGTATGTATTCATACAACAGGGCTAAATGTGTTAATTCATACAAATTTGTATGACCTCACTCAATTTGTCAAAACCAGAGTGACGGGTAGGTTTAGGGACAGTAGGTCATTCATACGAATTGACAACCCATAAAATACGTATGATTTACCAAAAAACGTATTTGTACCAGTAATGTCGTACAAATTTGTATGAATTAGCCGTGAGACTGGGCTGGAAATCCTTATATGGGCATTTCCAGAAGAATGCAACTGCTTAGGCTTTGACCAAAGAGGGAGAGCAAGATTGTGCTCTTCAAAGTGCTTCATTCACCTGTGATGCACAGGACTCACTTAATATCTCTAAAGAAGTGTGTTTTGGGTTGTAAAGGAAAGATAATATTGTTTATTTTCTTAAAGAACCCAGTGTTACGTGAATAGTTGGTGCATATTTGTTTTACGGGGCAGCTATGAAGTTTCACAAGTGAGTTTGTTGATGAACATTTTATAAACAAGGCCCTGTTCAATGCTGTATTTGCACATTGTTTGATAGTGAAAGTTGGACCGGTCCCAGCTATAATAGATCCAGGTCATGATTCAGAACTGCAGACTGTAAGTGACACGGCATCAAATGTCTGTGTTTTGTTGCAACTGATGTAAGTGCTCATCACTCTTTATCTCTGCCCACAAAGCACCCCCTGGAGCTTGATAGTGGTATAATGCGGTGCAACAAATCTCAGACAGGAAACTGCTGCCGAGTTCTATTTATGACGTGCTGACACAAATTCCAAATGGTTTTCAATGATCGCGTTATCGCGTCCAGCGTCCAGTGTCCACGCGCAATGCCACCAATTGTTCTCACGCATACAAGCAGACAGTCTGTACGGTCTCAAAAAATAACCTGCACGCGGACAGTCCGCGAGCCCTCCTGATGACGAAAATGACGTAATGCAGATGGCCGAAGTATACTTTAGCCTTTCTCGTGGGATAAGAGTCTCGTCACACCCTTAGTGATTGGACTTTATTAGAAAAGCCACACACCTGTCTATATAAGACCTTACAGCTCACAATTCATGTCAGAGCAAACCAGAAAAGGAACTGTCTGAAGAGCTCAGAGACAGAATTGTGGCAAGGCACAGATCTAGCCAAGGTTACAAAAAAATCTCTGCTGCACTTAAGGTTCCTAAGAGCACAGTGGCCTCCATAATACTTAAATAGAAGATGTTTGGGACGCACAGAACCCTTCCTAGAGCTGTCTGTTCTGCCAAACAAAGCTATGAAGAGCCTTGTTGAGAGAGATAAAGAAGAACCCAAAGATCACTGTGGCTGAGCTCCAGAGATGCAGTCGGGAGATGGGAAAAAGTTATAGAAAGTCAACCATCACTGCAGCTCTCCACCAGTCTGGGCTTTATGGCAGAGTGGCCCAATGGAAGCCTCTCTTCAGTGCAAGACGCATGAAAGCCTGCATGAAGTTGCTAAAAAACACCTGAAGGACTCCAAAATGATGAGAAATAAGATTCTCTGGTCTAATGAGACAAAGATAGAACATTTTGGCCTTAATTCTAAGCGGTATGTGTGGAGAAAACCAGGCACTGCTCATCCCCTGTCCAATACAGCATCACATTGTGGGTGTGTTTTTCAGCTGCAGGGACAGGATGACTGATTGCAATCGAGGGAAGGATGAATGCGGCCAAGTACAGGGATATCCTGGACCAAAACCTTCTCCAGAGTGCTCAGGACCTCAGACTGGGCCAAAGGTTTACCTTCCAACAAGAACATTGCAGGAGTGGCTTCACAACAACTCTGTGACTGTTCTTGAACGGCCCAGCCACGGCCCTGACTTAAACCCAATTGAGCATCTATGGAGAGACCTAAAAATGAAGGAATGACAGAGGATCCCGAAATCCAGGTGTGAAAAACTTGGGCATCTTTCCCAAAAAGACTCATGGCTGTATAAGATCAAAAGGGTGCTTTTACTAAATATTGAGCATGCGATATTTCAGTTTTTCTTTTTTAATAAATAAGCAAAAATGTCAATTCTTTGTTTTTCTGTCAATATGGGGTGCTGTGTGTACATTAATGAGAAAAAAAAAAAAGTTAAATAATTTTAGCAAATGGCTGCAATATGACAAAGAGTGAAAAATGTATGGGGGTCTGAATATCTTCCTGTATATCACTGTATATTTGTGTGTGATCATATAAAATTGCATATTTAATTTAATATATATATATATTCTGACAGTAAAGACTTTGGAAACAAAAAACTGCCATTTGAAAGGTGGCATAATTCAAAATCCTTCCCAATATGACAAGCACAGTTTAAAAGCGGTCAATCGTGTCAGCAGCATTGCAGCGCTTACAAAGGTTTCTGCAGCTCTTCAGAGGCTGGTAAACCAAGCAAGCGGTGCACTTTGCGCCCTGAAAAACAACATAATTTGATTTTTATTTTTATTTTTTTTATGGTCAGTGCCAAAACAATTCTGCCAACTAGGACAGACAATGAGCTCGATCCATGAAAGACAGGGCAGAATGAGAACAATGACAATATTTATCACAGAAGACAGGAACCCCCTCCCCTCATCATATTCCACTCTCATTACTCCAGCAGTGTCATGAATGAAGCATTCTCTCTCCGCTGGGGCTTCCTTCAATCTGTTACCACTAATTGACTGTGTGCTGCTGCATAGCGCTCAACTGGTATCTGTCCTACAGAAGCGATAGTCTATCGGCTTCAAGCATCATTTTCCTCCCAGTCTAGCACCGACAAGAGGATACTTCAGCTCTGATGTTTAGTAATACGGAGGTATAAACAGAAAACTAAGACAGGAGAGGTCTTCGTAGTGCTTCACATCAGCCCCTGTACTTGTGTGTTGACTCACTGGAGAGGCTTCTGTTGTGAAGTTACATAAGTGGATGAGCAATATGTAATAACCCCAATGGAGTCAACTAACAGATTGCAGACTCGAATTCAAATATGGTCCATCTATTTGCTGAAATACACAAACACAAAATGAAGCAGAATTGTTGAGTTTTCAAAATTATATAACTTTAAAGCCTGCTTTGAACTTCATCTTAAAAAGACTCCTTTGATGCGAGATGTGGTTATTCTGATTCAAGTTCCTTTAATGACATTGCCAAAAAAAAAAAATAAAAAAAAAAAAATGTGCTCATAATTGTGCTGGGCAACATCATTTTCTCAAGGCATATCATTACCATCTTTACTTCTACACAAAGTTATCTCACATTTCCATCTCGGCAACTTTAGCATCTGGTAGGAGCATAATGTAGTGCTGTGCATTATTTAGCAATCAGCACAAGGCTTATTAAGCAGGGATAATGTAAATCTAATGAGCTATAAATTCTTCGCTTTAAATAGAAAAGAAAATTGTTCCAACAAACGATCTTAGAAAGTTAATGCACCAAGGGTAAAACGTTTTAATTCACTGCCAATCAACAGTTTGCTGGAATTCTAGAGAAAGAAATCGAAATACTGTACATTACAATCTCAGCAGAAGAGTGTAGCAAATTTCCAACAAATGCCTTTCAGTGCAGCTCTTCTGCAATATGAGCAAGTGTCATATATGAGCATTAGTCATTCCTGCGGGTATGTTTTACAAGGTTTCTCGTTTGATTTTAGAGGGGTTTAAATTAGTGCTGATTGTTGTGGGGAGTGTCAGACCATTCATCTTCCATAACATTCATCACGGGGCATCGTGAATTATGCAAAAGCTGCAGTGTGTTTCTAATATTTACAACTCGAGCTCCTCGCACTGATAGAAACTCTACCTGTGAGTCACGCAGACTGAAAATTACCCTTGACATGAAGCAATTTACATGAATATCCCATCTCATTACAAAAGTATTGTTTGCCAGTGAGAATTGTCCCATATCAGAATTGTTATTATCTCTATTATTTCTTCTAAGAGAATATATATTCCCTCTCAAGCCAATGCAGTTCTCCTGTCAGCTCACACTGTTAACTGCGGTCTGCCTGTTGAACGACGATGACTTGCTGCTTTCTAGCATTTATGTGTTGGAGAGATGATGCATTGCAAGACCATGAGCTTTTGTCATCAGGATTAAAAGTTGTATTTATGAAAGTATATATATATATATATATATATATATATATATATATATATATCTGACGCTCTATAAACATGTGCTCAAAACAGCTGCAAGTAGTAAAAAAAACATACAGTTTAGATAGATTTTAAAATGCTACAGTGCAGGAAAAATCAACCTCCCCTGTAAACTACCTGTAAGTATAGAACGGATGGATGGACGAGAAAAACCCAGTCAGAAGATAGCATGTCTTGCATTACACAATATTCTATGTGGTTATATGAGGATTCAAGAGCACTTAAAGGAAGACAAGTGGCTTTGAAGTCTCCTAAAGGAAATCCTATATATACCTCTTGCCTCAGAAAAAAGCATCATTCACACACAGAAAAGCCTCTGCTGTTAATACAGGCAGAGCCATCCACAAATGTCAATTACAAAGGGGGTTTTAGCAGTAAATAAATTGGATAACGCACAAAATAATCACTCCAAAAAAATAACAGGACTATTTTAAATAACTCGATTCTAACAGAATACTGCAATCTCATTCCCAGAACACAGAATGAAAAGCCAATATCATGCGGAAAACCTGTTGATGGATGGGAGGCAGAAAGAGCTATTGCGGCAAGCCATGTAAACATTTATTCCTTAAAGCTAGCTAATGTATATTTTAGTTACTAGTATAGTACACTAGTGTAGAACGGTATTTTCTATAATTACTAGCGAATAATTTAATAGTGTTTGCATTTCTAGATTTCTTCCTTCTAATTGAATTTGAACTAAAAATCTTGTTACATTGTGTATAATGTATACTATTGACTCCACGAATTGCTATGTTCCTATGCCCGCCCTGTATGTCACCCAGGTCCGGCAGGGATTGTGGGTGGGGTTAGTGAATATCCAGCACTCTCTCAACCTTCAATACCACGACTGAGGTGAGACCCTTGAGCAAGGCACCGTTCCCCCATCTGCTCTCCGGGCGCCGCAGCAATGGCTGCCCACTGCTCCAGGTGTGTGTTCACAGTGTGTGTGTGTGTGTGTGTGTGGTTGATCACTTCTCACTGCTGTGTGTGTGCACTTGGGTGGGTTAAATGCAGAGTAGTGGGAAACCATACCTGGCCACTTGTCACTTCCTTTCCTTTCCTTTTCCTTTCCTTTCCTTTTTAGCAACTTTTACTTTTACTTCACTACATTACTAAGCAAAGGATCGTACTTCTTACTTCACTACATTTCATAAAACACATCGTTACTTATATATCACGTGCTCCGAGC
>JAUMHQ010000194.1:153086-164614 GCA_032361165.1 Enteromius paludinosus | reverse complement strand
GAATGGAACGTATACGTTCGCTTCGAATTGGAATCATCGCGGAACATCCGGTGATGTCCACTTCACAGGGCACATACTCGAATGGAAACAAATGTCTGAAGCGACAGGAGAAACATACGAAATGTGCAGAGCGGTGGGGCGCGAGGACCGGGATTGAGAAAGCTGCTTTAGGAGTCCTTAAAACAGGTTTTCATAGATGCAAGGTAAAAAAAAAACACTTTAGTTTCCTCCAAAAATAGATTTAAGTGTACCCCATTTATAAAAGATTCGCAAACGATTCATGTGAATCAGTCTGTCTAAACCCCGCCTCTCCGTGAGCCCTCACTGCTGTGATTGGTCAGATGGCGCAGTTCTTTATGATTGGGCTACCGCTACAGCGTGTGTCGGGAAAACCAAACGCCCATAACCATAACTGAATGACAGCGCAGGATACAGCGTCTTCTTAACATGATACAATCCATGTGGAATTTAAACTGATTGTGGGCGGCATTGTTCGTGAATCAGAATATGGGCGGACATTATGCAAATAGGTTACTTAGTGACGTGGATCCGTAACAGAAAAAGATTCGAATTGCATACGACTCGTTTAGGCGAATGTGAGCCAACTCTTTATTTTGATAGAGAATAACTTCGTGCACTGTCGGTGTCGCAACTTTGCAGATAGTTTATGTTCACATACTGCTACATGACACACTGCATGAAAGATCATATTTAAAAAGACATAATAGGGGCACTTTAAAGGAATGCATAGCCTACCCTTTTACCATGTTGAGTTTACAAAAGCAACTAACAGAATAATTTTTCTCTTCTTTTCCAGCAAATGGACTGTGATAGAAGGTGTTGACCTTAGTCAAATTTTTTGCTAACAAAATACAGGACACTACGCATTATATTTAAGGTAGTTAACTTTGTCAGAAAGGTTTTTTTTTTACTACGGTGAATTTCAATTTTTTTTCATTGATTGATACATTATAAAATGTTGAAAAAGGTACTGACCCAGTGTCAGCTTTTTACCTTTACTGTATTTCTGAGGGTGTAATATTCTGTTCATGTTATGGTGCACATCACAAAATGGCAACATGACTGTTATGTAACATAATACTTTAGATTAGGGAACATATTACGTTTTTTTCTCAGTAAGCTCCTAATTTACTGCTTATTGAAGGTAGTTGTTTATGTCTAAGTTTTTGGTAGGGTCTAGAATATAATCATGCAGATATGCGCTCTATAAATAATTAACAGCTAATATGCTAGTATGTCAATAAACAAATGTTCATTGTGTTTGTGTGTACTGTACATGTGCCTGAGTGTGTGTGGTGCTTTAAATACGGTGAGTAACTGCTTCTGAATGTGGCCGGCTCACTTTTTCCACTAAAGAAAATGTGGGAAAATAAAAAGACCAACAAAAAAAAAAACTGTGGGAAAAACCATCTCACCATCTGCATTTGCGTTAAAAGGAAAGCACAGGCATTTTACCAAGTTCAACAAGCTGCAACAGAGTGTACAAATTTTCGTTTTCGTACAGTAACACAGATAAATGTGCTTCATAAAGTTCAAGCCCACTGTTTAGCAAGTCCCTTGAGACAGAGAGAGAGAGAGATGGGTGTCATGGGTGACATAGTCTTGCATTAAAAGAGCCATGCATTAAAAAACACACATTACCAGAGGTAAAGGCTAAGTAGGTCAAGTGAAGAGAGAGAGAGAAAGAAAGACTACCTAATTCCACAAACACTGCTCTTTACTGGACTGGTAAAGAGCAATCTCAACTCGGCTCTGGAAATGCAGTGCCTGTGAAGAACTGAGATGACACAGATTCAACATATTGTCAAATGTGCAATGTTTTACACTACTGTATTAATAAATAGGAACAATTCCAGAGTCAATGTATTGCATGAAAATGTCTGACACCAGTAAATATTTTCATGAAATTGAAAAGGGTTCCAAACACAAGAGTACAGTACAATTGAGTGTGATCTGAAAGAACGCACATTAGAAGAACAAAGGGCATCAATAATTTTTTTAGAGTGTTGAGGTTTCCCATCATAAACAAAAACTTCACAGCCCTTCCAGGCCATGAGAAGACTACTTTGAGAATTTGTTGCACATACATAGTTGTCATGTGTTGATGACAATTCATCAAATTCATTCAACTAAATGATCATTTGTAATGGTAATTCATGACGTACCTCAAGGATATATGTAAGGTCCTCTGATGTTTTGTTTTTATTAGCTGCTATAACTAGCTGATAAAATTAATTAGCTACTAGTTGGGGGCACCAAACCCCCCAGCTGCTCTCTGGATGCCACAGCAAAAAATGGCTGGTGTGTGTTTACGATGTGTGTGTATGAACTTGGATGGGATAAATGAAAAGCAGTATAGATCACCATATTAGGCCATGTCACGTCCTTTCTTATAATTTTCTTTAAAGAAAGACTACACCTTTTTTGGAAATAGGCTCATTCTCTAACTCCCCCAGAGTTAATAAGTAGAATTTTACCATTTTGGAATCTATTCAGATGATCTCTGGGTCTGGCGATAGCACTTTTAGCATAGCTTAGCATAGATCATTGAATCCAATTAGACCAGTAGCATCACGTTAAAAAATGACCAAAGGGTTTCGATATTTTTCCTATTCAAAACGTGACTCTTCTGAAGTTTTATTGTATATCGTGTATTTCCACAGGCCCTGCGTGATATGATTCCTTGATTATTACGCCGGAATGGGAGTATAGTTCCTAATCATAGTGGCCTAGAAAATCTTAGTCTTAGTACACGATACAACTAAAAAACAGTCAAGTCTTTTGGAATCTATTTAGCCAATCTCCGGGTCTGGCGATAGCACTTTTAGCATAGCTTAGCATGAACCATTGAATCCAATTAGACCAGTAGCGTCACGTAAAAAAATGACCAAAGAGTTTCTATATTTTCGCTATTTAAAACTTGACTTTTCTGTAGTTATATTATGTGTTAAGACGGGCAGAAAATGAAAAGATATCTAAGTAAATAAATAACAATAATAATTCTGGCCCTTGTGCAAGATGTCAAAAATGGTAATGTCATCAGCTTGTGTGCCATTAAAGCATGAATGGGTAACCTTTAGCTGGATGTTTCTGTGTCTGTGTTTTGGTGTGTGTGAGTGTGTGTGTGTAGTTTGTAAGATGAGTGGACAGGCCTGTAAGTGAGCTGTGTTTCTGTGGGTTGAATAATGCATTTCTGTGACGTTCTCATCCTCTCTCTCCTTACAGTCGTGTCTTAATTCTCTTATCATTAGTTTGCATAAACTTGACCCCATCATTGCCCCTCTTCCATTATCTCTCCAGTATCCTCCTTTTCTTCTCCCCAACCATTCCTACAGTTTTCTATGTGAACAACAAGCATTTGTAGCAGAAGGTAGTGTTTTCACCTGTCTATGATCCATGACTCAACCGTCTGAACGTGTCCTGCCTGGAATTCATTTTCTTAAGTATTGCTGGTCATAGAATCCTCCCCTCCAGATTATATACATAACGATTTCCTCTATTCACCTGTCTGTCTACGGCCATTTCCTGTCAGATAATTCAGTCTTCACAAATAAAAAATGAGTTTACAGTCCAGCTTACAAGTTAAAATATCAGCAGCATCTATGGTATGCTGTTGATGGCAACAGGAAATTGTTTCAACTGTTTGTAAAAACAGACTGAAATATGCATGACAGTAACACAATGTCCTAACCAGGCGCAACATGATAAAAAACTCAGCTGCGATCATGACAGGACGCTTTGACCTTTGTCCATTTGTCTGTGCCTGTTATATAGTGCAACCCACTGTGCAGTCTATTTGATTTAAAATCCAGCTTAACATAACTACAACTTTAATTATTTCTATTTTAAGACATTTTAAGTGTAATTTATTCCAGTGTTGGCAAAGCTGAACCATCAGCAGCCATTACTCTAGTCTTCAGCATCACATGATCCTTCAGAAATCGTAATCTGCGCTTATTTAAGTAGGCCTATATGGCTTTTTTGGGGGGGAGTTTTTTGGAAATTTATGGCTGTGTGCAGGATGCAGTCACAGGGTGGGTTTTCTTTTTAGGAAATGTGTGTGTGTTGAAAGGAAGGGGTGTTGGTGTCAAAGCCGCGAGGAGGGCTGTGGTCAGGTTTCCATGATTTGTTCAGGAGTGATGTTCATTTCCTGTTGGCAGGAGTGCGTGTGATTATGTTTTACTCAACTGCAGTGCTTTTAAACCCTTGAAACTTTGTCATTCTGAGTGTGAGTGTGGGGATTGTGTTTACTGGAAGGAAATTCATAGCATGAGTGCAGAAAGACCTTTTTTTCTTTTCTTTCTCTTTCTCCTCCTTCAAGGCCGTCCTCGGTTTGTCCGTCTGGTTCGGCCTCCTAGACACCACAACTGTGCCACGCACTTCTTCCTCCACATCCCTCTCTCGCTCTTTTCCCCTCTCTCACCGTGTCTCTCTTCCTCTGTCCAGTCTCTCAGTAGTGGTCCTCTCTGCTCTGCTCTCGTGGGGGAGGTTGGAATATCTGGTTTCCTGAACAATGGAAATTCAATCAGGAAATGGACCCGAGGTGTCGAAAGAAGGAGAGTACGCTCGTTCGTCTCCTCTCACCCTGAGGCCTGCGGACGCTAAAGAGGACCTGGAGGAGAACAGGCGCATTGAGAAGTTTGACATCCCGCTCAGCAGCCTGAAGCTAATGTTTGAGAAACCGCCGCCGCAACATGTGGTGAGTCTAAGAGCGAAAGAGAAAGAATATGAGAATGGAAAGAAGACAAACTGAGCTCTTGAGTCTGTCTGATGATGCAGAGATCATGTATGTATTAAGATGTCATTTTTATGATAGTTTGCTGTTGGCTGCAACAGGACTAAAGAAAGAGAGCAGATGGAGAAACAGGAGAGGGAGAGAGGAAGAGAGAAAAAAACTATATAAACAGCTGTTGCTGCATGTTTAAAAAGAGTCATTTATTCCCAAGACCTTCACAATTGATTTTCCAAGCATTCCAGTCTGTTTGTTTCCCACTATCATTATAAGGTACTTAAATTCTTTTTTGGTTGTTGTTGTTATTATTTATTTATTTATTTTTAAGTGCCCACACACAGTAACAGACTGAAAGACTTGACTAGCCAGATGACTTCTCATAGTTTTACCAGAAACCCAGGATTGTGAGTTCTTTGAAGCATACATCAGGTTAAAGAGCTACATTAATGTTAAAAAGTTTGGTCAGCAAGATTTATTTACACTTTTGCATTTAAGCTGCATGATCAAAAGTAAATTGAAAACACTGTGAAAGGTTATGTTTTTGATGCATGGCAAAGTTGAATTTTTACAGCCTTTAGAGCCACACAAACGTTCAGAAATGATTTAAATGTGCTGATTTGGTTCTTACTATCAAGGTTAAAAACAGTTGCACCGCTACCCTTTTCAAACTTTTAAACGGTAATGGAATTCCATGAATTTCCAACAATCTGGCATCCTGTCCAGTCTGACAAATGTCTGCAGAAGAAATCTGGAGATCATATCAATGACGTTTGTGAGCTTCAGTTTGTTCCCCTCATCTTTGGTATATACAGTAAGTGTACTATGCGTTACTTTTAAAGCATTGCTGCTTTCTATCTGCTGCTTTTCAGATAGAAAGTACACGTGAGGTGCTAATAGAAAGAAAAAGTAAAGTGACCCCAATCCTGTTCTTTCTATTACTTGCTTAGCTAGACAGGGTTTGGTTTAACTTGCAATTAACTTGGGATTTAGTTTTTTAAAGCATACATTAGTCAGCATATCCAATTTCTCAAACCTGATCATTGGCAGGGTATTCTGCTCAAAAGGCCAGCTTAGCTTCTTTTTCCGCTCTATTTTGGAACTTTGCCAACCTATTTACCAGCACAACACAGCTTATAAAACCGTTCAACCAGTATAACCCTTATAGTAAAACTACAGTAGGTAAATACCAGCACATTTCCAGCATCAAAAACTTCTGTTGGTCTTCTCAGGAGGGTAAACTGTTGAAGTGGGGGTGTCAGGTTTGCGCTACTGTAATTTACCATACTTCAAAGAACGGGTTTGAAAGTGTTCAACAGTCACGGTTCAGTGAAGTGACACTGATGGCATGGCTGAGAATGAATTATTCATGAGACAGGGATGAGAAATAAGTGCAAGAATGAGAATTGAAAGAACAGACATGAAGGGAGTCGGGTGTGATTGAGGGAGATTAAGCAGTAGATTAAGAGAGAAGATCCGTTTAAGTGATGCATTTCATAGTTTTCATAGTTTGGCAAACTGCTCTGTGGCGGAAAGCTGTTTTTGCTGGCCTTTTACATAGGAACATTTAATCCATTCAATGAAATTGTTGTGAGCTCAAAAAGAAAAAGCGACAGAGAAAAAGGTCACAATCTGGAAATGCAGAGAACGTGCATTAGCGTGCACACACACACACACAACAGAAGCAGCTTCTGGCAATAAACTTGCTCACACACACACACACACACACACACGTTTCACTATGTTATTTAAAACGTATTTTTGGGGTTCTTTCCGCAACACTGGCTTTCGTATAAATAACCCTATAATTTGCATGTGGGTAATGTGTGTGGGGGCAGAGTAAAGCCAACAGAAGAAAGTGAAAGAGATATAGCGTTAGACATATAAAGAGAGAAGAATGAGCTAATTGGCTTGGCATGGTTTGGTTTTACTCATACTTGCAAGAACACACACACACACAAACAAAAGTTCTGAAAAAAGAAGAGGCTGAATCCTATGCTAAGTTGTGGTGATGATCATTGTGTTCTTTGGAAACAATACACCAGTTATGTTTTGTTGTCCTGTTTTAAAGTTTCTCTGTGTGTTATCTGTTATAAGCAGAGTGACAATGCCAAAATGCAGTGGTAGAATTGCAATGCCTGTTAATCACAAAGTTCTACTCTTCTCCGTTAAACATGCTAGTTGATATCAGCTACCACTAGAAGTGTACTTCAAGCTCAGGTTAGAGTTTAAACACATTACACCCTGTGTAGGTGCATCCTGTTAAACATAAGGGTTTTAAAAGGAGTTCTGTGAACAGTTCTTAAAAGATTTAGTTTTTCTTTGTGTGAGAACACTGTAATAATCTAACTTTAAAGAACATTTTGTGCATATAGTGCATAGTTTAGTTAGTAAACTATTTCATAACGCCAAAATACATTGCAATGCAGTGTCACGTGCAATATACATTTTCTTAAGGTTTGTGACAAACATCAGAGTAAAACAGATTATCAAAAAGATAAAAGTTGTTGATTGGATGGAGGCAGATCATTGGCAATATCTGTATTGCATTTAGAAAATAAATAGGTTAATTTTTGGAATATGGTAATGTATGGTGGCC
Source organism: Enteromius paludinosus (assembly GCA_032361165.1). Taxonomy (NCBI): domain Eukaryota; kingdom Metazoa; phylum Chordata; class Actinopteri; order Cypriniformes; family Cyprinidae; genus Enteromius; species Enteromius paludinosus. The sequence continues at coordinate 157,265 of JAUMHQ010000194.1, read as the reverse complement.
GAAGGAGCTGGCGATGAAAAAACACATGCAAATTAAGAAAACATCTTTGAAACAATATATAATTTACTTTACAACTTCCCTTACAAAAACGAATGCGCTATTTAAATAAATAAATTAATTGATTAATACATTTATTATATAAAAACAATAAGTTTTCTGAAGTTGCAGCATGTTGATCTCTCTTGCCCTTCATACTATGCAGATAATGTTGAAAGAGTAATAAGCTAAGGTATATTTCGTGTACTATCCTGAACAAATTTATGCACGCTTGGCACTAAAGTATGATTTGCAGATGATGCCACTGGGTTATTGTTACTTATTGTTTGCATTTGAAACTTCATATAAAAGTTTGGTCTAGCATTGCAACTTTAAAAAGTCTAAAATCAGTTGTAACTAATTATTTATGATTAAAACTCTTTATCCCTTAAAGTTGATATACATGTAATTAGATGGAAAAAGTTAACCTAAACAAAAAAATGAAATAGTAATGTGCACCTAGTGGAAATGACAAAAGTATATCTATGTATAAAACATGAACATGAAGAGGACAATTTTTTAACTTAAATAATAATATAAATATTCAACTTACCGTGAATACACAACAGTATATACTTTTTCATACTATGAACCTATTAGAAAGATAATAAGAGTTTGATGATCCCTGCATGAAGCTTGTGCTTGACAGAAAACAGAAGTAATCAAGAATGCCTAGTATGTGAGTAGGTTGTAGATTTCTTCATCTTGATTGTGAAACACAGGCCTGGCCATCTGATCAGGCTTGAGTCTCGATTCTGAAGTTTTTTAGGACAAGAATGGAATGAGTGAATGACTGCTGTTCCTGATTGAGTGGCTAATTGTTGGCTAGATAAACACAGGAAGAGGAGAGAGATTGCTGGAGATCCATCTATCGTTTCTATCTGAAACATGACCTCTCCACCCCACGGAGGTTATTAATATTTCATGATCCCTTTGCAAAGACACACACACACACACACACACACACTCTCTTTCTCCCTGTCTCTCTCATTCATTATTACTCAGTTAGGGTATCCAGAGAGAACGCCATGATTAAAGGCTGTCATAGAGAGACTGAGAAACTTTCATTTCAGACATGAAATCCTCCTGCTGTTATTCATCAGCCACTTTAGACCAGAAAGAAATACAAATCCTCACATCCTGTTTAAAGTCTAGTTGGATTTTTTATTTTAGGTTCATTCAAGGTTTACGTAACAAGCAGTTTTAAACTTTTCACCAGGCCGCGAGCTGTTGTCGCGCATTCTGTCCAGCAGATGTCGCTATAAGCAAATGCAAGGCTAGAAACGTCTCTCATAATCAACCGATACCTAATCAATATTTTCCCAGAGTCTAATTATTCTCTTGGAATTCCTTTAATCTTCCTAAATACTCTGCGAGGCAAAGAATGCTTCTTGCGCAACAGAGCAAAGGATATCGTTGTTTAGCTAAGTTTGGATATGTTGTCTCTGTATAAACAAATATCTTCTTTTGTTTGAACAATGTTTGGGATCTTATTTCACTGTTTGTTTCTTTCAAGCAAATATGTTCAGTATCCAAGGAATAGTGAGAAGCACTTTAAACACTCCAGACGTGTTCTTATAAGGGCAGTCTATGGCCATTTCACTGGGATGATGGTCAAAATATATACAGTTTCACAAAAATACCCTTGAAAAGTGCACTTAACTGTATTGAACATGCACACGAAGAGCATTTTTCCAAAATTCCTTTTAATGTCTCATGCCAAATCGATATATTTCCTTGTTTAAAATAAACGTCAAGGTGCAGTTTTTTTTCCCAAAACGCTTTAAGCGCCGAACCTGTTTTTAGTCTAAATGCGGTATGTCCTCTTGAACCAGGGGACATCTTGAATCAGAATTTGCTTCGATGCAACCCTACATGGCGACGCGTTGAAACTCTGTCTTTAAAATGAATGCTTTAAACTCTAATAACACTTTTGGTGGCCTGGATAAGCCAGTGAGGCCTACACCTGGGGGTAGAAAACACAAAAAAACAACAAAACAAAGAAAATCTCACTGCGATGTCAACACAAGGCTGGGTTGACCGCTTTCAGTCAAGCCCAGAAGATCTCACCGGACTTTCTCACTGCGCGCTCCCTTCCTCTCCCTCAAAAAACTGCGTTCTGATAATATAAATTAATAAAATAACATTAATGTTCTTAAAGAGAGTAGCGTATACTTACTTACATGTAAAATATATTTCAATGCATGCTGTGACATGTTGCAACAGAAATTGCATTATATTTTAGTTTTATATTAATGCTAATTATGCTGAATTTTCAACATAAGTGGAGTTTGGTTAATTCCATTCATTATCAGAATCAGAATCAAGCATGGATTCAAACTAAAATACATTTTCACTTAACTGCAATTGACATGCAGAACTTAAATACATTATGTACTTAAATGGCACTACCTTTACACAAGAGTACAACCATTTAAGCATTATTGATATTGACATACGATTAATGTGATAAAGCTGCTTACTGACCATGTCTATGCAAAGTTATATCCAATTTTTCCTGTCGTGGATAAAGCTGATTATCACATGTTATGCACACCATGTAGCAACTAAATAACAATAAGGAATTGGTACAACACTAACAGTATGATTTTGTAACAATATTGTCATTGTTAATGTATTACCACAGTTTTGTTTGTTTTTATAAACCAAGCTCTGAGTCGGAATGATTTTCTGTGGAAATCAACTTCATCGACAAACCTCAAAACAGCTTAACTGGTTTTGAACCCGCGACATTCCTATACGTTTCGTTTTAAATAGAAATGAACTCATGCTACATGCTAAAGCTAGCTGACAGTTAATCACTGCCCTGCTGCTGCTAAATATACCCTACAAACACAGTAACTATACTGCTAAAAGTGTAGAAAGTATTAGGTGCTGTCATCTCACTCCTTTATAGCTATCCCTGTGCTATGTGTAGCGCTCAGGCTAAAAGCAGCTCCTTGTGACTGTTTCTGGCTGCCTTTAGTGTTAAAAAAAAGAAAACAGAACTGTCGGTCAAGGCCTGGGGACAATAACTCAGATATTTAGACGTTTGCATGTTCACGCACTGTCACAGGATGTTCGGTATGTGCTTTTGTGTTGTCTCATGTGTGCATGGTAATCATACCATGTCTTCACGTTGTGTAGATTAACCTGCGGCCTTGTTCAGACTACAAACCCTGTCATTCTCCATCATTCTTTCTTTCCTCCTGTGTGCGCATAAAAGCCTCTGAGTTTGTTTTTAAATTGTTGGTGGAAATACTGTTTATGTTAGCAAGAAGATGGCTGTGTGTGCATGTGCGTAAGAGAGCTGCCCCGCTGGCTTGTTTTTCTAACTCCAGATCAGTGACTCATGTTTAAATATGTCCACTTATCACAGACAGGAGAGTAATGGGAGACTCTCAGTGGTGCTTACAAAAACAGGAAATCCCCTTATGCACACAAACACACCAAGGTGACCAGATTTCTGAAATGAAAACCAAGGATATTTCAGGTTTAGCGTATTGAATTTTTATGTTGTACCGTCATGAGCAACAGTAGCTTGTCATACTACTAAAAATTACATTTAGTCACACGTAAAGACAGTTATAGACTGTTCATAGTAACTTACAACCAGTTATATTTTAGTATTACTTATATTATATGGGATGTAACAGTATTGTAAATACCGTCGTACCGCAATATCACATTTTTTTGATAATACCGTGGTCGAATGACTCGATAAAATGATAGGTCTTCTGAGAAAATTTTGCTCAGGCGAATGGAGCGAACAGGAGGTAGCGGGAACTACAATTCCCATCAGCCCAGGCGTGCCCATCATTCTTTGCGGTCTGTTGCCAATACAAATCAGTGTTGCCAACTTAGCGACTTTGTCTCTATATTTAGCGACTATTCAGACCCCCTCGGGCGACATTTTTCCCTAAAAGCGACTAGCGACAAATCTAGAGACTTCTTGGACAAACCTCAGCGACTGTCCGGTACTGCCGCGCTAGCGCGAACTCGAGCTCGTTTTCACAGCGCACGCACGCACACACCTCTCTCAGCGTCTGTTCTGTTCAGTGAGAGGCTGAGAGGAGCAGGGCTTAAAATAGATATTATGTTGCTTCTAACTCTATTTTAGATGCAAATAGAGCCAAAATCACA
>JAUMHQ010000194.1:126279-138955 GCA_032361165.1 Enteromius paludinosus | reverse complement strand
GTTTATGCAGTTATTAAAAAATTTATTTTTCATATTTATCTGTTATTATAATATATAATATCAAAATGATTCAGTACTGGCCAGATTTAAATAATTAAATAAAATTTTAAAAGCCCATTGCCATTAAAAAAGACAAAAAAATCATGCAATATTATAATTATACGCCCAAAAGTATTAAAAATGATTATAACAAACTTAAACTTGTCATTAAGTTTTTATTTTACAATCTCATTTATTTTGACTTTGTCAGTTTTCAACTTTTGGTCATAATTATGATTTAAATATTGATTTTCTTTTTCTTATTTAGCAAAAATTTGTATTCACAATTAACTGTAAAAAAAAAATCTGCATGATTCTAAATGGATTTGTCATTTGAGCTAAATCAGCAACATTTATCATAATGCAATTATTAATCAACTGTGTTTAATCATTGCTTATTTGATATTCATTACTGAAATGCAACCATTAGCAACACCAGTGTTGTAGACATGGGTCTTTTTCAGTAAGCTTGCCCCTCCTTCTCGCCCAAACAAGTGTTTACTGTGCACTTGGAGGGACATCTAGAAATACATGCTAAAAACAGTAACCTACCTTTCTCCAGGTAACTGCGAGGGGCCCATGGTGGGTCTTCTTCAGCGTAGGGGTCACTGTACTCCACCACCGCCGACTCTTCCTCATCATCACCCTCCTCATCCTCGTAGTCCTCTGGAGGAGGCGGGGGCGGGGTTGCTTCCTCAAACTCCATCTCTTCTGCAGGAGGCGGCGGTGGAGGAGCGTCTGAGACTAAAGGGATAAACAAACCCAAAAAAATCTCAGATATAAGCTATTTCTGGGGGAATTGGGTAACTTCTGTTTGCTGATGCGAGACGAATGACTCATGCTGGATGGGGAAGTTATGGAGGAAAATGTGTTAGTACAGAAATTAGGGAGTATTACATGAAGAGAGGGTAGAATAACCACTGACCTCAAGACCGAAGTCTTAAGCAATTTTTTGGAAAAGGGAACTTCACGAAGTTGCAAACTACACAGAAATGTGGTCAAATCTAGTATTTTCTCCACCACGACACCTAATGAACTATACTTTTAACTCTTCAACTCTTAACAGTCTGAATTAAATGTTATGAGCTGAAACTAAGAAACGATTAGTATGACTGACAGTTTTATAGAATGACCCACAAAGTTAATAGTAACTGAAACTTAAGTCATTACTTTGAGTCATGTCCGATTTTAAAATGAACCAAGAAGTGGTTCATATACAGAACGTAGGCTGTTAAACAGCAACAGATGAACAAAACTGTGGCTCTAATTATTCATTATGTATCCGGCCTAACCAGATGCAAAAAAAGTATCTTTTCCATATTTATGGACTTTGAATAACAATATATGACATAACCATAATGAAAGCAACAATGGTTGAGTTCAAATCTTGTGAAATACGAACGCTCTAACTGTAACCTCTGTGTGAACAAATTATAAAGTGAAAAAAGTTTTTAAAAAAGTGAGATTTGTTGCATCTTGTAACCATGTCGTGTCTGAAGTAGATAAATGATTTTTGGCTGGAATCTCATCTCACTGGCTCTGGTTAGGACGCACTGTTGGAAACTCTCTGCATGCAGTAACACTATGTTTTAGCGGGTTGGTGATGGATCAGATCAAACGTGAAATAGCATGCAACAGATCAGTGAAAGTCAATGAGACATTTCAATATAAAAAAATAATTAAATGGCCTGCAAACCTGTTAAGGCCAATTCACACCGCACAGACACACGCCAACAGACTAGGTGGCTCAAGTTGGCCGTTGTCTTTAGAATCTTATGAAAAATACATGTTCACATACATGAGGTCATGTTCACACTGCACCAACAGACACTGACTGGGAAAAAAATGGATGACCCTATGTTCAAAAACCAAGCTTTACTCTTATTAATGTATTTGTGCATCATTATTCAAATGAAAAGACGGTGAATTAAACAAAAAGGGCTGTTGGAGAAGCTGTGGTTGTTGTAATTCAAATTAAAACAAACTCTAACCAACTCCAACCAACATCTGACAGGGGAACCACACTGAGAGTCTGTTGGAGTTTGTCGGTGCGGTGTGAATTGGCCTTTAAACACTAAAAACGTTCATTAATCCAACACAGACACATTTTCATGGAGGCCTGTTTCTGGTATGAAAAAGAAAGGTAATGTGACTTTCACAATTCAGCATTTTTTTCTTGTGATTCCACATTTATCTCTCACAATTAGGCTATGGCTTTTTATGTATTTTTAGATTTTATAAGTTTACATCTTGCAATTCTGTTCAATTAAATGAATAAAAAAAAAATGCAACTGTACATCTCCCATTTTCCTGCAATTGTGAATCCCTCTCTCACCATTTGGACTAAAAACTCTAAATCGAGGGATAAAGTCACAACTAAAACAATATTCAGGAAAAACAAGCCACAAACTCAGAATTGTGAGAAAAAGAGTCACATGTGTGATTTTTTTTTCTGCAGCAGAACTAGGCTTCCATACATTCGAAATTATTTTTCCCAAGCCGATAACTTACTGGTCTCCTGAACCCGAGCCACGAAACCCATGAGCGGTAGCTGGGGGGTGATCTGGAGAATAGAAGGGGGTGGAGGGGCCATAGGGGCTACCCTCCCCAAAAACAGGGGCAATTCCATTCAGAGAAAAAAAAAAAAGAATGGAAAGTGAGGAAACAAAAATAATTTGAGTGTGGGAGAGAAAAAAGGAAGGAAAAACGAGGAAGTTGACAGGAAAGCAGAAGGAGATGGCAAGTTAAAGAAGAGAAAGAGAGAGCAATCAGATCAAGCCAGTAAGATCAAACCCACTGATTTAAACGACAAACAAGCTCCTCTTCTAGTTATTATTGTATTTATTTTCTATTATCATATGGACACTTGAGCATGTCTAGTGCATCTACCTTGGTTTTGGTTGTAGTGTGGCCCTCCATTGAGCTGGTTTTGGATCATGTTTGGATTTGTGTTCAGAGGCATGTTGTTGGGCTGTCCAGTAACTGAGGACGGCCGGCGATAGGGCAGGGAACCTCCCACTGAGGGCGTGGTGTGCCGTGTCATTGGTCGGTTCATACTGTAAAAATGAGGACCGTTGCCTGGGAGACAAAGAGAAAATTTATTAATAAAACTAATTATGTTGGTTCTTCCTTAAAATCACAATACAGTATATGACATAGGCAGACCACAATACATTTTACGATATATATGAAATGAACTGAAGACACAAGCTCTGACCAAACCCTAGTGAGCCACCTCGCTCATCCTAAGTGAAATTAAACCTCATAATTGACTGATGTGGACCATACCACACAGACAGCAGGTCTGCAAACACAGCATTCATGACAGACAGGAGACTTAACTAATTCTCACCGTTAAAGGGATAATTCACCAAAAAAAAAGACAATTCTGTCATTAATTACTCGCTCTCCTGTTGTTCCAAACATCTCACAAATTAAGATATTTTTGAGGAAATCTGAGAGCCTTCGTACCCTCCAAAGACAGCAAAGCAACTGACACATTCAGGGCCCAGAAAGGTAGTACGGTCATTGTTAAAATAGTCCATGTGACATTAATGTGGCTTTATGAAGCTAAAAGAAAATGATGCAGAATGATGTAGGTTTCTCCTAGTTATTGTACGTATATTTGGGTTCAAATAAGTGGTTGGACTATTTTAATGTCTGCATACTACCATTCTGAAGCTTGCACATGGTCATTTTCTTAAAAGGCAGCATAAACCCTGCCTTAAAAATGATGCTTTAAAATACTGAAGTAAGCAGCTCACTAGTTTTGGGATAGAGCAACAGAATAAACATGACCCCCAAACCAATCAGTCCATGTAAGCGTGCTGGCCCATAAAAAGTTCCTCACTCTTATGAAACATCTCCTCATAAAATGAAAGACCCCAAGTAATCCCTTAGAAGCGCAAATAGAAAGTAGAGATGGACCGAATGATGTGATGGAGACAAACACCACTGGGAATGTAATCCAACCAAAAACGGAAGCGTAGCGAGCCAAGACACACCAAGCCCATGCAGGTGAAGCTTAGGTGAGGTAGAGGAGGGGTTAACCCTGGGTAATGTCGAGTCAAACGTGTATGATCACGTGCAGGTTGTCACACAAAGATGGACGAGTGTGGAAATGGACTTGAGGAGGGGGTGCGGGGACTCACCTTGAGCGGGGGTGCTAGTTGCAGCGGCAGGGTTGGTGTTGGTGCTAACGGGGTGGTTGGGGGGCAGCTGTGGGGGTGGTGGTATTTCGGGAGGGCCCTCTGCTGGCAGAGCAGGGGGCGGGGCAGGGGCAGGGGGCACTGGCTCTGGGGTGGGAGGTGGCGGAGGTACGGGAGGGGCAGGGATAGTAACGCTCGGAGGGGGTTTGGGAGGGTTGGGAGGGGCAGGTGCTGCACCTGCAGCCCCGAGTGCCATACAGAGACAGGAAGCCCAGGGAAGAAGAGTACAAGAGTGACAGAACAGAGGGAAGAAAGGTCAAAAGGAGAAACAGAGCCACAGGGAAGAGGGATAGGTGCAGCGAGTAAAAAGAGAAGAAGGTAGTGAACATAAAGACAAGTTATCATCTCTAATATTGGGACAAGAGAAAGCCTTCTATACAGTAACAATACTTCCTTCAGAACCTTGGACAGTTCTCGGATTTATTTGCTACAGTTGCGTTCATGTCGTAATTACAGTAATTCCGAGATGACAGCATGTGACATGCTACTCATGGCTAAATTATATGTTTTTATGGGAACACTATCAATGCCAAAGCCCTCACGTGCTCCAGAACTCATAATAATTGATCTATGGGTAAGCCCCACCCCCATTCGTTTCTGTTGCTTCCTCAGACAAACAAACTTGCTCGCTGTCTTACAATGACAGCAGCAGTCTGAAAACCTTGTCCCATGATGCTTTTGCACAGTTTTGGACTCAGAAGGCCACCAAACGGGGAACTAAATATTCTATGGAGGGATTTATAAAATATTTTTAAATAAATGCAGTGGAAAACTCGAAGCGAGGGTTCACACACCACCATGCAAGCGGAAGAAGTCTCATATTATGGTTGGTCATCACGATCGCAACAACATGCAGGATCAACCTTGTAAATGCATCACAGTATGCGATTACACATAATTTAACCAGTTCATTATGAAGAGAAAGTGAAATGTAGACCCTCGTTTATGTGTTTTTAACCTACGCTGTACAAGACACGAGAACAGTCAGCTATTTAGGTTTGTACATCAGCATCACTAACTAACTTTAACATTAGCTAGTTTTAGCCAGAGATACCTTGCTGAAGCACAAGATGACATTCAGCAAATTGTAACTTAATGAGTGTATGACAGCCAGAAAACGATGTGTTTATTTGGATTGGGATTAAATGCTTAGGGACATTTTGCTCTGTTATGTTTGGATTTGGATCTTCTCAGAATACCTTGAATAAGTGTTTGAAAAACCATAGGCACATTCGATTTTCCTTTTTCGAAGCATAAACACCATATACTGATGCAAGCTTTGGATCTTCCAGTGTATCTCTATGGCGTTAAAACCTACAGATGTTCGAGTTCTACTCAAATCTTTTGGCTCACCTGCATTCGGGAGGAGGGGCTTACCAATAGTTATACCAATATAATAACACTTGGACCAGTGACAGCTGTACCATCTGACCACCATCGGTTCAAAGACATAGAAAGCCTTGAGTAAAATGTCATAAGTTTTCATCTCGGAATTACAGCAATTACGATTTTTTAATTAATTACAGGAATCTCACCAGGAAAAGCAGTGGGCGGGGCAGGGGTTGGCACAGCGATGGGCACGCCCACACTTCCACTCCCACTGTTCTCTCTGCTGCTACTGCGACTGCTGGGATGACTGCCGCCGCTGCTGCCACTGCTGACACACAAAACACATCATGCATGTTAAGATCAATCGGCATTTGCCAGTTTAACTTCCGTAAGTTGATGCATTTCCGAATCAACCAGGATAGGGAACTAGGGGGAAAAAAATTGTAGTGCGTGTCCTCAAAACGAAATTTACCCGAATGAAGCCAGACTGAATATAGAGGCTTGTTTTTTACATTAATCAATAGACTGCCAAACAGAAAAGAAAAGTCATTTTAAAGGTAGATCATGTTATTACTTTTCATTTAACTAATTAATTATTCACAATAGAGTGTGCATTAGCAAAGTAATTAGCTGTAAAAGAACCTCACATTCAGCCTTTCACAATTCATTTTGTCCCAAAAGAAAAATTCAGTTTAGCACGTTGTCAAAATTTCACTGACCAAGCCAGTTAGGGAATCAATATTAGGCTATTTTCAGAATATCGGTTGATACTACTGATAAAATTATTTAATCAGCCTGACTGATATTTGCCAATATCCAGATCACCAATAGATGACTGAAGGTCAAAAAGCCTGGTCAATATTCTGACAATATTTGGCCATTGTCAAATGATTAGCTTATATCAAGCGTGTGAAGTACTTCCAGATTAGATCAGCCAATAATCATGCCCACTTAGCCGAACAATAGAAATATTTCCTTCTTTTGTTAGTTATAAATCTTGCAACAGCCTTGTTTATAGATAATGCACATTCTGTATTTAAGGATTTTAAAGTTCCCCTTTTATGCCTTTTCAAATATGATCTTTCATGCAGAGTGTCATGTAGCTTTATGTGAACATAAACTGCAAATCTGCAAAGTTGTGATGCAGACTGTGCACAGTAAATAAAGTTTTTGTAGATCCAAAAAAAAAAAAGTCTGCTCGCATTCACCTATACGAGTCGTCAGCAATTTGAATCTTTTTCTGTTACGGATCCACGTCTCTAAGTAACATATTTGCATAATGTCCGCCCACGTTCTACGTTGCAAACTTGCCCCGCCCCCAAACAGTACAATTTTCATGTGGATTACATCACGTCAAGAAGACACTGTATCCTGTGAGAGTTAATTTGTTTTATATGCCCTTCCGAAAGATGAATCTACAAAGAATGAGTGGTTAACATTCATTTTTTCAACAACACCTCAGCAGGAAAATCTCTTGTTGTGTTCGAGTCATTTTACTGATGACTGCTTTTCCAATCTTGGAGTACAACGCGATATTCACCAAACGTTTGGTCTCAAAAGATGGATCAGTGCCCAGTTTATTTGGATCGGCTTGCTCCTCTGAACTTCTACCTGTAAGTATGATCAATAATTGATGATTGTATTTTCTAGCAATCGTTCAAAATACGTATTCGTGTACGTTATGTTGTGTAAAAACCCTGCACATGTCTTGGTAACCGGCTAACTTACGTTTCTGTAGTTCAGCTGTGGGACTAATGCGGTCTAAACATTGTGATTGATGCAGCTTGACTGTCTGTCTGTCTTATTAGTTTAAATAATGATAAACGATGGCTTAACGCAGTGTTATGCATTATACAATGCTGAAGTTCACCACGTAGAGGTGTGCCGATTCGCTTACAAAAGCAAATAGCGAGCACTTTCAACGTTAGTCCTTGCTAACTACAGTAGTTGACGTATTCTCTCAGAACGCACCTAAGCGTAAGTATAGTTTTGGTAGAAGCTCTGTGGATTGCTGAAGCGGTAGACCAATCATAAAGGACTGTGCCATCTGACCAATCACACAGTAAGGGCTCACGGAGAGGCGGGGTTTAGACAGACTGATTCTTCGAACTGCTTCACACGAGTCGTTTACGAATCATTTAGAATTGGGGTAAAATTAAATCTGTTTTTGTTCTTTGACCTTGCGTACATGCAAACCTGTTTTAAGAAACTTTAAAATGGCATAATAGGGGCACTTTAAGAAAATTTTATTTCAACAATTTTGCTTGGCTAACCATTAAGGCCCCGATATAGCTTATTCACACTACTGAGATTTCTAAATATCCCACTTACTCCCACTTATTATCATCTTCAGTCCAATTCCTGACCAAGTAATTTTACACAACTTTTCAAAAGTTAAGTGTCGAAAACCGTTCTGCTGCTTAATATTTCTGTGGAATCTGTAATGCTTTTTTTCCCAGTGTTCTTTGATAAACGCAAAGTTCAAAAGTTGAAACTAAAATCTTCTGGACCATTTTTAATGTCTTTGAACAGTAGTGCATTAATGTGAAGAGGTCACACGCAAAAGCCTCTAAGTGCCATCTGAAATTTTCTTTTAAAATTAGTGTTTTTCTGAGGCCTTTGTGTTTAGTTTTTTCTCTTTAATAGCAATATAAATAACCAGTTCACTTGCCATTAAAGTGAAATTACTGAACCAATACACAGGAGCCTAAGAAAAATGCTCAATCTAGAAGAACATTTCAGAAGGCACTTAAGAGGCTTCTGCATGTGACCTCTTCATGTATAGAATCAACAAAAAAAGATCTCTTCATGCACATTTCGCATAGTCATTAACTGAGGAATTAATGGAAATCAATCTGAGAAGAGGAAGAGGAGGAAGAGTTCTGTAAGAATGTGGTTGTGTCCCCTGAGACTCCCAAAATCAGAGCGCTGAGAATGCAAAGAGATGAAGAGATACGGGTAAGAAAGACTGAAATAGAAAAAGACGGTGAGTGAAAGAGCAGGAAAGAGCTCTTCTTTAAGTAGGCTATGGCTGTCTGAACCCAAAAAAAGATAGAAAGCGAAGGAGAAGAAAAGAGAAAGTTAGTGAGTGACTGTTACTTTGGCCGAGACTCACACTGCAACAGACACCAAACAAAGACAGCTTAAAAACAGAACAACAGCGACAGGAAGGACAGACGGGAAGAGGAAAAGAGGATGCGGAAAAAAAGGGTGAGAAAGTGTGAGGGACCGTTTTTTTCTTTTCAAAGCTTATTATTTTAAGCCTGTCCAGGGGATAAGACTGTGTGTGTGTGGAGTAACCATGTGTGTGTGTGTGAGTACCTGTACGTGCGGGTCCTCTGATTAACGGATGCAGTTCTAGCCGGGCTCTGCAGGGGTGGTGCGGTGTTTCGTGTTGGACTCGGCACATAGTCGTTAGGGACGACGGGTGGACGCACAGGCTCGAGCGTCCGGTAAGGGGAGTGCCGCCTGCCGAGGGGGGCGGGGTTAACATATTTTAATATCCACTAAGGGGTGGAGTCAAACATCACTGATGACAGACCCCAGTAATTACATACTGGGTGATCTTGTGTCACATTGTGTAAAAATCCATTTAGAACATCACAACAGTACCATAAAGCATGAGCCATGTCTAATTTAGAGTTATTTGTATATCTGCAAAGAAATTAAGAGGGGGCGGTTTAACCAAAACTGATCAAAATAGGAGTCATTTTATGTCTGGGGTTAGAAATATCATCAATATTTTAACAGCGTGTACAACAATAGTTCTTTTTTTTTATTTAAATTTAACAAAAATAGTAATAGGTTCAAATTTGTCAAATGATTAATTGCATTTAAATTGTTTTTGTTCACATATGTGTGCATACTGTATACATGTAGATATTAATACACATATGCATGTATATATTTAAGAAAATTTTTTATATTAAGTTTATATTTTAAATAATCTCTATTTAATATACATATGAAAATAAATATATACATGTAACTGTTTTCAAAATATATACTGTACGCGTTGTGTATTTATATATGCATAATAAATATACACAACAAAATACATACATACATGTAAATAAAAACTTATTTTGGATTCACTTATCTGCAATTTATCATTTGAGAGCACTAGTTTAAATACAATTAAATCTTTAATTCGATTAAAGACAATTTTACATATAAAAATACTAAATCCAAAAAATTATTTGACCAATACTTTGTACACTTTTCTACTTTTTAGTTTCATGTCACTCAGATGAAAAAAGTCATGAAATACGTGTTTGTTCATTATCAAGTGAGATATACTTAGCATTTTATCTAAAAAAGATTTTAAATTAATTTTTAATAAATTATTAAATGTTAAATTAAAGTAACATTGCTATTTGTTATTAATAACATTACGTAAATGCAATGTTCTATTGTTTAGTTAATAAAAAAACATGTATTTTTCTATTATTACGTTTATATAAAATTGCTGTATACATTACATACAAGAAGTACAAATAAAAAGAAATTAATAAGATACTTAATAAAAAGCAATACTGGTAATCTTTACCTTCATCTAATTTGATTTGATCTTATTTATTTAAATGGATGCAAACCAAAAGATATGATTCCAAATGTCAGTTTGATCAAAAGTTAGTGTTTTTGTGCACAAAATAAGAAAGAGTTACTTAACTCACATTCGCACTGTTGTTAAATATACTTAACATCTATAATAATGGTAATGTAATTTAGCAAATGTAGAAAAATGTAAACCAATTCAGCAAACGTAAACAACTATCAACTGTTAAATTGTTGGGGACACATCCCACTCTGCATTTTTACGTTGATGTATGTTTCTTAATCGCACTCAAGTGGTAAATAATCTAACTTTATGTGGTACATTTACTACAATAAAGCAACACTATCAGTGATGCATTCTTACTGTCGCATTGTATATATTGTCATACCGCCCTTGCCTAGCAGGAATCTGTCATATGTTGGGTAGATATTTAAAGGAGCCTGTTGTGTTCTATTTCAGAAGGTTGTCTGAACTGCTTGCGGTTGGCCGTTATGTTGCCATGGTGACGGTGAGGGGTTGGGGCCGTGGACATGGGTATGAGCGGGAAGAACACAGTTGAGGTTTAACAATAACAAACATCAGCTGTAAAAACTCGATGACATAAAATAACAACAACAACACATCACAAACACAACATGACAGTTCGTTCTCCACAGTGACCTGCGGTGGCAGAAAAAGGCACTAAGTCTGAAACACACAGAGATCCAGAACGCTGTGTGTGTGCCAGTCCCTGAACAGAGAACAAGCCAGAACTGTTAACTACAATACACACAGTCATAGATGTGTGCGAGCGTGGCTGTCAGGAGCAGAGGTTAGATAAGAGATGGAGAGAAGTGACAGACAGAATTTTTCTTTTTAACCACCAACCAACAACATATGTGCACAATAGCGTCTCATAATTTAAAGGGGTCATTTCATGCACTTTATCATATGGAACATAATGCACAAACAAATCAGATCAGGCTGAAATGTTGTGAGGCTTGAAGGCTGAAATGCAAAACTGCCATCAGAGTTCTCCGTTTTGTTTGCTTGTGACTCTTTAACTCCGCTCACAGAGCATGCCTCCAGGTGCTCCAGGTGAGGATTTCAAAGAGGATCGTAAAACTGTATCTTATATATATATATATATATATATATATATATATGATCAAACTAAAGACTCTTTGAAAATATGCAATAATACTCTGTAGGTACTCAAGATTAGCATGAGATTGAGTGATAAATTAAGTAAGACTGATCCAATTAGGTCACCTGTTATCTGTATTTATATATATATATATATATATATATATATATTAGGCTATCAGACTATTAATTTAGTTCAATTTTTTGTGTAAAACTATTTAATGAGGGAGAAAATGAGTGGCACATAATAAAACTGAATGGCATTCATATTACAGGTGTTTAGGAACAATAATGTCCATTGTCAGTAAAATCACACTGCATCATGTCTGGTTAGGACAGCGTGTTCATTTCAACAAGTGATCTGTAATATGCACCTCAAGTTTTGAGTTCTGAACGTTACAGGATGTTTTCAAAGTACAATGAGCTCTATTAATCTAGGAAAGTTTAAGAAAAGCTTTATTCTTCATGATATGACCCCTTTTAAAAACGCTGTTCTTTCTTTCTTTCTTTCTATAAAAATCAAGACCTCCCAAACACTTCTGTACAGAAAAACAGTTTTACAAACATACGCTTTTTTATTTAATATTAATGTACCGCAGCGAGTTTTACCTCCAGTCCAGATGGTAGAGCATTTCAAGTAAACCACATCATTACACAGCTATGAAGTTTAGGTCTCGAAAAAAAACAACAACAAGAGGCTTTTCCTAACAAATTGTGACAATCATATAATAAACATCATCAAGCCACAAGTTAAAAACCAGAGCTTGTGCAAATGTGCACTAACTTACCCCAGCGTTCCTTTGCCAGGGCCAGGAGGGCTGGGGGGTTTCTGGGTCGGGGCGGCTGTGCGTGGAGTTGTACCTGCTTTCATATTCTGGGCATTGACCTGAAGAACAAGTGTTAAATATCATTATTCTGTGTCAGAACAAAAGTAAAGACACTGACATTGCACCAAATACACAAAACACACATCAACCAAAGCCCGACCGATTCCTTACCTTAAACCTTAGTAACCACTACACTCAGAAACGAAGGCAATAAGAGAGGGAAAAGATGCAAACCATTAGTGTGAAGATTAACTCACAAACACACAAAGAGAAGTAAGATGGCACAGCCCATATGATTCAAAATACATTCATATTAACTGGTAATGAACAGTGTTGGACAATATTACCATTATTAAAAGGCGCCCAGTTTTTTTGTTTATGTTGTGCAGATTGATATAACAGAAATGTTAAAAACAGATTTGCACAAAAGCTTTTCACAGTCAGCCATGATTCATTTAACAAGGCAAGGTGCAGTATTGGGTGTAACGCGTTACAAAGTAACAATAATAGTAATAATAATATTACTTTTTTCAGTAACTAGTAGTGTAAGGCATTACTTGTCTTAAAATAGTAATATTATTAAAATTTTC
>JAUMHQ010000194.1:101304-112604 GCA_032361165.1 Enteromius paludinosus | reverse complement strand
GAAACGATGGTGTTTGAGACTCACAGTATGTTATGTCCATGTACTGAACTGTTATTATTCAACCATGCCAAGGTAAAGTCAGTTTTCCATTCTATGGCACCTTTAAGAGGAGTTTTTTTTTTGTACATTCTACAGTACTTACTGGTCCAGTTGGGGTTGATGTGTTGTTGTAGTTGGTCCACAGCACCCAGGCTGACCACGGGTCTCCGACCGAACCAGAAAGATGCCACAGACCCAAACTCATCATGAAGACCCACCAGGAACTCATGCAGGCTTCCTTTTTTAACTATATCTGGCAGATTCCCATCTCTGAAAAAAGTAAAGCAACACGTTTATTAAAGAAACTGACTAAAGGTTGAAAAGAAATAAATAGAGGGCAGTATCTCAAACTCTTACTTCTCTTCTGTGGGGTTTAGTCCAGGCACACCAGAGGCACTTCTAGATGACTGACATCAAAATAAGAAAACGTCGGGTTAATATACACATATGTGAAATATTAAAGTCTGTTGACAGCAAACTATAGCCGTTTTAATGGCTGACTTTCTTGTACATGTATATCCAACTTCACGCATTCTCAAAAGAAGTAAACTTCAGGGTAGTCAAGCGGTGACCTTCTAAATGTAGCAGGACAGAATTGAAACCAAACATATTTAGTAGCGACTCAATAGCGATACATTTCATATTTCAAAACATGATCACAACAGTTTGCAAAACAGATAAGATAATATATGTATTTTTTCACCGGATACAAATACAGGACGGCACCGATCAGGATGATGACAAATGTCACTGCAAATATAGCAAAATCCAGCATATTTGCTTTTCAGAAATGTCTGAGGATCGTCATATATGTAATTAAACTGTTCACAGAACTAGTAGCTGACAATCCACGTCTACAGTGACCATCAGAGACCTGCGCCCCTTGGATCGGTACTCAACTACACATCCTGCATACGAGGCTAAACCAATCAATCGCAGAGAGTCGTTATTTAGGGACGTATTTATTTAAATATATTTTTTAACCAACCCGTCTTCCATGAATTATGTTTTTTTTTTATTTTTTGTACTTACATACCTAAAGGTTAATATTACTATAATATGTATTTTCCGTCATTATAAAATATAATTTTGTAATATTTGTTTATTTTAATTATAAATAGCCGTTTTGTAAAATTATAAAAGTCTGACTAAAGCTATAGTATTTACTCGTGTTTTGTTTTGTTTTTTCTTCATTTTATGAGTTTGTTTATATTTAAGGGGGCGGGGCTCAAACTAATTAGGCTCGTTTAGAACTCTTTAAATGTGACACATATAGGGAAAATAGCTACTTTGTGAAAGTAGTAAGCAGCAAAAATGTTGGTTACAGCAATATTAATTGCGTTTACGTTTAAGGTTAGTGTATATTTGAGCGATGCTGATTTGCAGATGTCCCAATATCAGGCCGGTGGTTTTGCATTCTCACCGGTTCTGAAGGAGTTTCCCCAGCAGCAGGAGAGGACTCGGTTTCTGCCTGAGCTGAATCAGATGAGCTCGTCTCTCTCCGGCTCTCAGCGCTGTGTGTTCGAGCAGTATCACGAGCGCATCAAGTGTGGAGAGCCTGACATCACTTCAGATGAATGTGACGTTATCAGCTGCTGTTATGATACTCACGGCTGTTATTATGCCAAGGCAGGTGAGCGTGAAAATGAAATCAGATTTACTACTTTTAATCTCTCTTGATATGTTTGAAAGACGTTTTTAAGCTGTAAAAACAGAAATAAACTAAATGTGTTCTCTGTCTGTCTGTCTATATATATATATATATGTACGTGTATGTATGCAATTATGAATATGTATACACATATAAAAGACTGTATCATTGTTATTGTTATCATCTTTCAGTGATACTTTTTTTCTTTTAAAATCTATTAGGAATCACGATTATTCAAAGTTGAAGTTCTTTTTTTCCTGTTTCTTCCAGTCACTCTGCAGTGCACAACAGATGGGCAGTTTTTATTGGTGGTTGCTCAAGATGCCACCATGCCACGCATCAGTTTAGACTCCATCCACATGCAGGAGGATGACTCCAGTGACCACTGCCCTCCGGTCAGCCGCACTGCCAGCTTCGCCATCTATCAGTTCACTGTCAGCTCCTGCGGCACCAGAATGAAGGTGGGAATGCGATATTATGCATGTTAGAGAACGGGCATGAAATTGTTACCCTATGGTCACTATTGTTTGTCTTCAATTACATCCTTCAGGAAGAAAGCGGTTTTGTTATTTATGAGAACATGATGTCATTCGCTTATGAAGTGGGCCTTGGACCTAATGGATCAATTATGAGAGACGGTTTTCATGAGTGAGGAGTCTTGTCTGTTTTTATGCTGAAGCTTTTTGTCAGGATCAAGGGTGCGCTTCCCAAAAGCAACCATGGTTGTAAGTTCCGTCATTACCAATAGAGTTCAATGGAACTAACGATCATAGTTGGCTAACGATGCTTTTGGGAAACGTACCCCAGTGCAAGAGGCCCAGTATTTGTTTCCTGTGTCTTGAAGGTTGAAGCTCCAGTGCAGGTATTCGAGATCAGCCGTTGAGGCTCTGCTGGTGGAGCTGAATATGGTTCCTCCTCCTCCCCCTGTCTCTCACAACGGCCCGCTCAAAATAGAGCTCAGACTCGCCAATGGACAGTGCAGCACTAAAGCATGCTCAGATGGTGAGCAGAGTCCAGAAATTACAATTTCACAGCATAACATGTTTCCCCAAGGCGGCTAACCTTGCAAACTACTGTAAATTAGTCTTTATTGTCACATGGTCCTTTAGAAATCATGTTTCACAGGAACCGTTTTTATTTCTTATTTGTTGAAATATAGGTGTTGCCAATGCTTTCAAGTAAAAGTAGCTTAGAGTCAGCAGATGACATCATAATGACAAATTCACTAATCTTTAAAAAGATGAATTCATATTAGTGGGCAAGAGGAGAATTTTGATCAGGTTTGTCCAAGAAGTTGCTATATTTCTCCCTAAACGTTTAGAAGAAGGGGAAAAAAAAGTCTCAAAAGGTATGTGGAAGTTGCTAAGCTTTAAAACTGCTAAATTGGTAAAACTGATACTTGTACTGTAAAACTACTGTATCTTGAGTACCACTAATTTGTTTATTACCAGCTCAAAGACTGTCCCTGTATGATGTGTTGCAGTTAATTAATTCAGCATTCTTTTTGTGTATTTAAGAGGATATGTACACCTCTTACTACTCTGAGGCGGACTACCCTGTCACTAAAGTGTTGAGTGAACCTGTGAATGTGGAGGTGCGGATTCTGGAGAGGACTGATCCGAACCTTATCCTGGTCCTGGACCACTGCTGGGCCACTTCTAATCCTGAATCCCTAAGCCTGCCTCAGTGGGACCTTGTGATAAATGGGTACACCTGAATTCTTTCATTCAAGCTCCACTTTTCTCCTTTATCTAAGGAAACATGGACATTTAGTGTCAATGTGTTGATGCCAAAACAACTGCAGATACTTCCATTGTACACTGTTTTACATGTTTCTATTACTCTTCATAGCTGTTCATATAAGGATGGCCATCAGCTGACCACAGTGCTTCCTGTTGGACCGTCAGATCTGCAGTACCAATCGCATTACAAACGTTTTGTTGTGAAGACATTCAGTTTTGTAGATCAATCATCGCTTGCACTACTACAGGAAAGGGTATGTAAAGTCCTGTTCATCACATGTTCTCCTCGGCTCTCACTTATCTTCTTGTCCTCTGCCACATTTTTAACAGATTTATATTCACTGCGCTACGTCTGTTTGCCACCCCTCCACCACTGAGTCATGTGAGCCCAGCTGTGACAGCAGGACAAGTCAGTGCAACTACATAGAAAATTCTAGACTTATGATTAATAGTAATAATATTTAATTATTTTAATGGAATCGCATACATTTTTTTGTAATTTAATTATATAATAATGTCATTTTTAAGAATATATTTTACAAAATATTTCTTAACAATAATATTAATAACTGCTAAATTATTAAATATAATTATTTTAAATACTTTAACTTGTGAATGCCGTTTTTATTAGGAAATGTGTATTAGTAATAAAATACAAATAAAATATAAACACATTTTTATTAGTAGTAGTAGTAGTAGTAGCAGCAGCAGCAATAATAATAATATACATTATTATTATTATTACAAATATTTATGAATACATTGGTTGTTGTCTAAATAGTCTTTTTAATAAAATTAAGATTAAGGTAACAAATAAATGTATTTATAATTATTTCACATTTAATAATAAATACTAATAATTAACAACAATAGTAAAAAAAAAAAAAAAAATATATATATATATAATATATAAATGTCTAATTATTTATTGAAAATGTTTAATAAAATAAATTTGCATACAATTATCAACCTCATTATAAATAAATTAAACTAAATGCATAAATATGTAATAAAATATATATATTTTTTCTCTGTTTATAAGGAAAGGCTGTTTCAGAAGACTTGCAGGATTCTGAGGAAAAGGTTGTAGTATCAAGTGGGGAGGTCATACTTGTATCCCAAGTTTCTAAAACTTTAGCAGATGAAGAAGGTATGAAAGTGGCATGTTATGTATTTTTTATTCAACCCATGCAAACTAACATTAACCTGGAAATGTATGTTCTTATAGTCCCACAGATTTTAGATTATGGATTATGGGCGGCAGGAGCGCTCACTGTGTTTGGTGTCTGTGGACTTGTTGTGGCTGTTCTAATTCATCGGGCCAAACCTCGCCCTCAGCCCGCTCCAGTGTGACATTAATAAAATGGCAAAAGAATGTGGCCTTTCGTGCAATCACTGATATAACGATCAGACAAAGAATGGTTCATTTAAAAAACAATGTATTGCAGAGATCCGAAGTGTTTGACATATCTAATATATACAATGATAAATCAAGTATCAAAATAGTAGAAAGAACGCCTTCAGGTGCCTTATGCAGTGATGTTTCCCTTTTCTTCTGCTTTTGGATATTCCATTTCCATCAACATTAAAAACTCTACAGAGGGGGAAAAAATGGGAATGTAATATTCATTTTTACATTTTCAAATTTCAATTTCAAAGTTTTGAACACCAGGATATGTTCAAAATGAATACTGTATGTTCTGTTTGTACTTTCTTTAAATGTGAAATATACAGTATGTTACCATTCAAACCATTGGGTAAGATGTTAGTGTGTGAAAATAACATTCTGTAGCTTTTACCTTCTGTGTGGTCAATATCTGGACTTGTTGACATTAGAACCCAGGCCAGCCCAACCAATAAAGTGACCACCAGGTTTACTATGATCCAGGGGTAAAGGATGCTGCGCTCTGAGCCCGGCTGCCTGTGAGGAGAGACACCACAACCTCTCAGCTTCTATTACTGTACAGCATTTACCCAGGGTGCTCTAATGAGAGGGTCTTACCAGAGCGTCACATTATAGCTGGAGTACTGATTATACAGATTGATGCGATCACTCGTCATCTGCTGGCTTAACGATAAAACAAGTGCAGAAAAGTACACTGAAATGGAAAAGGTGTACATTTAAACACTGGCTTCTATGAGTGCATAAATCAATTTTCTGATAGAAATATGATAAACTCACAGAAGGAAGCAAGTGCCACAGGACTAAGGGTCAGTAAACTCCTCATGGCCGTGGCGGCTTTGGCAAGATTCATCCTGTTTGGAGAGAGATCAAAGTAGTTAAGTTTAATTTAATTTCAACGGCTCCGGCATCTACAAATATCTATGGCAACAGTGTTTGCTGGTCTTTTGTTTGTGTTAGGTCACGCGAAAATGACATTATGGTTTGGTGATTCACCTGTCGAAGGCAGAAACGGTGCTGAGGGCCAGCAGCAGGTAGAGCAGGGACTGCGCGGGATAGGCCAGGGTATTATATTGCTGGAGTAGGTTGGAAAGAGTGCTCATCTGTTCCCCGGCCAAAACATAGACCACAATAATATTCCATACAGCGTAACCAGCCAGGAAGCCATGAGAAAACAGGCCAACCACCCTGCGCAGTAACAACCGTCAAGGTTTAGGAAAGTCTTTCAGCATTCCAAGGTTTGGGGGTCAGTGAGATATTTTCTTTTGCTCAGCAAGTATGCAATATATAACAGGAATATATTGAATTGTAAAACAAATTAACATAGAAAATAGTTTTGAAATTTTCTAATTTTGAAAATGTAGCCAGCTTTAACACTACTCTTTTTTTTAAACTAAAGCATGCCATGGGTCTTCAATAGAATGCACTGTTGTCATACATACTCAGTTAAT
Source organism: Enteromius paludinosus (assembly GCA_032361165.1). Classification (NCBI taxonomy): domain Eukaryota; kingdom Metazoa; phylum Chordata; class Actinopteri; order Cypriniformes; family Cyprinidae; genus Enteromius; species Enteromius paludinosus. The sequence goes on along the minus strand of JAUMHQ010000194.1, from coordinate 106,319 downwards.
AAAAAATCTGATCTAACCATTTAACCAAAAACATTGTAAAGGGGTCATCAACTGAGAAATCTAAATTCCTTTGATCTTTTGACATATAAGATGTCATTGTACTATTAAAGAGAACTCAAAACTTTCATGTTAGAATGTACTCACTAGGCACGGCTGCCTATTACAATTATCCCCCCTCACCACTACCCCTCTGGCCTGCGCTCACATTGTACTTTAGCATTCTTGCCGTTTTGAGCGGTCACACTAGTCAAACAAACCCCAATTTGTTGGTCAGACGCACTCTGGCATGGTTCAGATTGCCTAATGTGAGTACACCCTGTCTAAAAGCAGCTTATATTGAAGCCAGTCTGCCAAAACGATAGCTTGTTAAATGTGCTACTTTATGATGTAATAGTGTGGATAAGCACCACCTCTCCAGAAGATGACCAATGCCTGCTTCTTTAGCACTGCCTGTTTAGCATGTAGTGTTTGAGAGAGAGACGCATGATTTTAAGAAAGAATGCAACAAAAAAAACAACACTGTGCCGATTACATTGGAGCTTTATTGGAACTGTTAGCCAGTCATAGCAATGGGCAGTTGCTTCCGAGCACACTACTTTTAAATTACGATGCTTTTGGATGTAAAAATATTGAGAACATTATGAGTGTTCCTTAAAGAATAGTACAAAATAATTTAAAATAGTCAGTTCATGACCCCTTTAAGTTAAAGTCTAAAGCAACTGAACAGATATGAACAAACTGGAAAATAAAGTGTGAAAATAAACCTGAAGCCACTGTGCAGTTTCAAGGAGACGTCTCTAGTGGTCCACACTGAGCGGCTGTCCATAAAGTTCTGCTCCATCGGGACACTGGCCTTCCACTGGTCCACTCGGTCAGCTGCTTGAAAACGACCTGCCACCAAAGATTAATGGTGAGTCGCCCTTTAGTTCATTATGTACCTTGCCTACAAACAACTACACACTATTGTACTGGTGTCCCACAGGGCTCGGTTCTTGGTCCCCTGCTTTTTAGCATTTATATCTATTCTTTTGGTCTAAGATCCCTTAACCTCAGTGTCCTGGAGTTACTCCATGGCCATGCACAGACTATGGAGTTGGGCCAAGACATTAAGACAGTGACTGTCCCAATTAGTAGACAGGTGTGTGCAGGTCTGGTGAAGTGGCGTGAGCGTGGTTGCAATACTACAGCCAGAGACAGTATGAGTTGCAACAACAGTCTGCTGAACTGTAGTGTTTTTATTTATTTCTTTGATTTATTTTTGTTGTTGTGGTGCTATTTTTTTGCACTTTGGAATTTTTGCTAACTTTTGTACAATAAATTGAACTTGAAACAGACTCCTGCTTGTTCTGGTCACCCTATTGTCTCAGGATGCATTGTGAATCCACGACACTCAGCTATCACTTCTATGCTGGTATTACTCAGATTTATTGTTTATTATACTGGCTCCCTGTTAAATACCACGTCGATTTTAAAATCCTAATGTTTACTTAAAAGGCTCTGCATGGTCTCACTTCTCAGTCTCTGGCATATCTTTTAGGGACATTAGGGATGCTAATTCTTTAGCTGTTTTTAAACCCTCTCTCCAAACATTCTTCTTCAGAAATGCTTTTGATTGATTAGTTTTCTTTTTATTGATTTTTGTGATTTATCTTTAGAATTAGTTGAATTTATAGTTTTCCTTTATGTAAGTTTTCGTGTACAGCTCTTTGAGAAAGCAACTTTTAAAGGCTCTACAAAAAATAAATGTATTATCATTATTATTCTGCTTGAAACTTACGGCTCCTCTCCACAAACACCTTCCCCACAGGCTGGCTCTGCCCCTGGGGAGCGGAGAACAAGGAATGCTGGGGGACGGACACCTGGGGGTCTGTAATGATATCGTCATCCTCTATGTCCAATTCGTTGTTGGACTGTGTTTCGGTTACTTTAGGTTTCACTCTGGAGAAAGAAGGAAATGAAAGAAATCAGCATGAGCTGAAAATGTCAGGATCCTTTCGGTAACCTGGTGTATATATATAAACGTACTTCCTCTTTTTTGGTTTGCGTGTCACCTCTTCTTCGACATTCGGATCCACCGTATCTCCATTTGACACCAGGTCCGTCTGATCTCCCTCTACATCTGATCAGTAAGAACAAATCAGCATTATTTCTGGGGTGCCAATGTTAGTAAATGGCACCTCTACAGATATAAGAGTTGTAATCAACAGGACATGGTTTTGACTAGTGTTTCTACCAAATGCTTGTGCTTTCTTCTTCTTTTTCCTCCTTTGTGGTGGATTGTCCACAGGTTCTGGGGTCAAAGGTTCCTGACATTCAGACTGTCTGCGACTGGTAAGCCCTCCCATTTCCATTCCGCCATCTACAAAGGCCAAGAGTGAAAACAAACTGCTTCTGCAGGTGATACCAGACGTTTGTCCGGAACCAAAAACACATCTTTCTCTCTTTTGAAAGCCATTCAAAAGCAGCCACATATTCTTTTGTGTAAATGTGTGCACAATTCCAACACAGACTGGAAAAGCAATTTCTACACAACTTAAATTTGCTGATTTAGTCCGCTGCACTACTTGAAACCACTTAAAGACCCAATAGCTTAGAAGCACCAACATGTCAATATGGGAACCTGCCAATGTATAGCAGTTTAAAGACAAAAATAAAGTTAAATATGTTTAATAATATAAACCATAATAATGAAGCACAAATCAGTGAAACAATAAAAATCTAAAAGATGAAATGCAAAAACATCCAACCATTTGACATCAAACCATATTACTAGTGGTGTCAAACAATGAACTGTGATTAATTGAATCCAAAATATAAGTTCTTGTTTATATAATATATGAGTGTGTAATGTATATATTTATTATGTATATATAAATACAAACACATGCATGGATATATTTAAGACACATATGCTATTTTTATGTTAAATATATAATATATAAAATCTAATCATATAAATGTTGCACATATCAGCTAAACTCACCATCATGTTCATCCACACTCTCCACATCCCTCCTAGCCTTCTTTTTCCTGCTCTTTGGAGCAGGAATCTCCTCTTTGAAGGGCAACAGAAGAGCTTAATTTTATAATCTAGTGTTAGCTGACCAATAAACTGTGATTTTATCTTAAAACATGAATGCAAATCAATTTAACAGACACATCATAGAATTTCAACATTATTACCTACTCAAATACATATCAAGACTGGACCAAGAGATCTCACATGTGAAAAACAATTCAAAGAGAAACACTCACCTGCTGTGTCCTGACTGTGCATTTGAAGGTATAATGAAGAAAGAGGAAAGAAAATAAGAGCTTTAAACAACATTTTTAACAATTTAAACAACATCTGATCTGCTAAGTGAGCTCACCTTGGTATAGATGGCAGTGTTCGTGGTCCCCGCTAAAACGTCAACAAGGAATATTAGGTTAGCAATAAACAGTTCAAAATGAAACTCAAGTATCAGATGCTGAACCTGTTGAGGTGCTCTACATTTGTGTCTAGCAGAGCTTACCAAAGGCTTTTTTGCCATTTCCACTCAAGAGTACAGGGGGAACACAAAGGACATGTGCAAACGAACATCTCTGAGCACTTAAAGCAAGGATTAATGCAACTCTTAATCTGAGACGAGCATCTGCCAAGCAGCAGGATTATGTAGAGGAGCTACTCAGGAGTCACCATCAAATACGCTTATTCAACCTTCTGACATAAACACACACATCACCACTACTTACTTGCTCATGTGTTTATTTAAACACTATTTTGAATAAATTAATTCAGCCTTCATGATGAGTATTCAGTTCAAGATCTCATTTTTGTGAGATTTACCCTTTAACAGATCAATAAAGTTAATTTATCTTCTGAGAATTATTCTAATGTGTGCATATCCACACTAAAACTGATTGTATTTACATTTGCATTTATTGGAATTAACAAGATATTGCTTCAATACACATATTTTTGGAATCTTTGGTTTTAAGAATAATGTAAGAGGGTTAAACAGATTGCAATGGATAAACCCAGAAAGCCTAGTCCTCAGCATTTGCAAACCTACAGGGAGGGGAGAGTTTACCCTTACTGTTTACTGTTGTGCTTGCATTCAGTAAAATTAAAAAGAAAAGGCACATCAACAACAGCTAAAAGGCATAACAAACAGAAACGCACAGGACATGTTATGAATATCCTACACTCACCCTCTGTCCTTGAGCAATGGGAGGGAGATCTCTTTTCCTTGTGCCAAGAACCTACGTAACGTTACAAACATATAATATAATATTCATATTTAAACAACAGCTATAATTATTAGTTTATTCGCGTCTGACAGTAACTGCTTGCTAACAAACTAACGTTACAGAACACGATGCTGAACTAATTTATGCACGTAACAAACCTTTCCTTCCGTATCCATTCTTTGGAGTTGAATAATTAAAACTATATCTAGTTAATTATTGAGTAAAAATGATCTTAGTGTTTTCATGTCGTTTGTAGTCTGAGATTTTGTTTGGCACGTTGTCTATTGTTGATGTTGGAGACGGGTGGGCGTGTTTAACTTCGCTGACGTACTGTACGTAATAGAGACGCGGTACTATTCAGAACGTAATTAAACGTATATAAGGGCAATCAGAGGGCTGGAAACCATACCACACCAAGTAACGTTACACAAAAGACAGATTACACTTACGTTTTAAAATAACTGTTATTGAAAGACTATATGATCCTATTATATCGTATTCGTTTTATTTACAATTATTCATGTAAATAACTAAATTAATTTACAATTATACAGTCTCAAGAGAGGGAAATATGCATGTCAAATATGCAAGTTATGCAAGTTAAAAATTATAAAAAGATGTTTGCTAAATATTTCTAACTGAATTTCTAACTAAAATATTACAAATATTTAATTATAGAAGCACAATTTTAAAAATTGAAAAGACTTTAAAGGTTCCATAGAATGCATTGAGAGAATATTTTAAATTGTTCTCTGATATGTACATAGAAGGTATGTAGCTTA
>JAUMHQ010000194.1:86198-97055 GCA_032361165.1 Enteromius paludinosus | reverse complement strand
ACCTACATCTTGGATGCCATGGGGGTAAGCTAATAAACATCTAATTTTCATTTTTGGGTGAACTATCCCTTTAAACCACTGGCAGAATGACTATGCTGATGATGTCTTTTTATACTTTTCTGCACCTTGACAGTGCTCATTACTTGGCAGTCTATGGGACAGTCACAAGCCTCCTGGTTTTCATCCAAAATATCTTAAATTGTGTTCTGAGGATGAACAAACCTTTTACGGGTTTGTAACGACATGGGGGTAAGTAATAAATGACAACATTTTCATTTTGGAGGTGAAGTAACCCTTTAAAGTGACAATGGTAACATCAAGGACCGATGGTGATGATATTAGATGAATACACACATATCTGAAAGATCTGAAAGACCTACATGCTTGAGACAGCAAGTATATGAAAGGATGTTCACAAGTATAGAAACCAGGAAGGGCCTTATTCCTTTTTCTTGTTCTTCTTTTTCTTCTGGTTAAAGAAACACCTAAATGCATTGCTGTTCAATTTGCGGTTTTGGGCAGGGCTGGATGTTAAGGATCCATTGGTCATCCGGTGCTGTACATCAACCTGTCTCCTTTGAGAGGGTGGCGATGGGTTAGCTGTGGCATTAAATGATTTCCCCTTTGTTAGCACTGGCTGTTCCAGCAAAGTGATGGCAGATGAAGAAGAAGAAGAGGAGGAGGAAGAGGAGCCACGATAGTGAGAAAAGCGATAGGATGAGGCAATAGCTGGACTGTTGGGAACACTGAGCGATCTGCTACCCATCCGTTGAACTACTCTACTTGCGGTCTCTGTGCCATGTGGTGATTCTGTAGTGGTGTTGCTTGTGGATACCAGTTTCTGGAGCTTCTCCACTACATGCGTTAGCATTGCCAAAGCCTGAGAATTCTCCTGTACGCTCTCAGAGATGCGTTCGGTAGCTACAGCCATCCTTTCACCAAGCAGGTGGACGTTTTCAGAACTGCGCTCCATGCAGCTGGTGGCCTGCTGCAATGTATTCCGCAATTCATTCAGACCTTCCTCTTTTGCCGGCCTTGTATGGGAGCATGTGATGGTCTTTCTTACCCGATGACAATGCATTGGGCTTGGGGGAGCGGTGCGGGCATGGGGGGTGGCTCTACAACGTTTTACAGAAGGATTTAAAGCATGAAAGCAGCAAGGGGACGGTTGGGAAAATGTGTGTAGCATAGAACTTCCATCACTCTCATCCTCTCGGTCTAAATTGTCAACCAAATTGTCTTCAGAGAAAGAATGAGAAATGAATGGTAAAATGGATGAAGGCAAGAAGACAAGGAACACTAATTAGATCATGCTTTACACAGAAGTCGCAAAAACTTGATGAATGTAATAACGGGAACCTTTAGATACAGGGTTTTGGTCCTTACCAATCACAACAGAGCTACGGACACAAGGGGTGGAGGAACTGAGCCTCTGTTTCCATAAGGTTTTGTTCTGGGGGCAATTGCCCAAAGTGTTGCAGTGGTGTACAGTGGTGGGGGCCACAACACTTGGGGACGCAGGAGTCTTGGTGGATGTGGATCCATCCAACATGGCATCTAAGCTTCCAGCCAGATGTCTCCCAGCTGAGAAGAGTCCACAGTGGGTTGCACGCCTTAAAGTGTCCCAATGGCTTTGAAACTCTCTATCAGCTCCAGTCTATCCATGGCAACACACAGCTCAAAGTTACCAAAATCACTTTTACAAAAACACTTGACAAGATCAGCTATTAGTAAGCTAAAACTATAGGAATATAGGAGGGAAAATCTCAACTGTTCCTAAGCAACAAGGTTTTTAACCATTCTTTATCTCTGAACCTTCTTCTTATGCTGATCTGAAAGACAGGCTCCAGTAACATAGTGTCCATTGAAAGAGTCTAAATAAATCACAGGTTAGTAAAAACAAGCCTTAGATTTGCCTGCCACTCCTTTTACTGGTCATGCTCACCAGAGGTTGATTGTTTTTGACCAAGCAAACAATCCTCATGGCTTCCTCGTCTTCAGGCAGGTCTTTAGGCAGCGGTGGCAGATCTGGCTCATAGTCCCTCAAACTAACTGTGTCATGAGCTGAGAGAAGAGCCTGAAAAACACAAGTGGTTTCTGTTATTTCTGTGCTTGACAATACGTTCCAAACAACTACTTGAAAACCTTCTAATTAAAAGGCAAAACAGCTGTGTCTATCAGCATTGACTGGCCCACAAGGTCTTCCCTGAAACACTACAAAATGCCTGGACTTAAGGCCGGCTCACACAAAGCATGATATCATGTCTGTTTATTCTAAGCGTACTCGTGTCTGCTGCTTTATATTCTCATGCTCGTGAGAACAGGATGGATTCTGATTGGCTGTCAATGTTTCTAGCGTTCATCAGCTGGAGATGGTTCTGAAAATGATTCAAACGATATCGTTTTTCTTTGCCTTTATCGTTGTGGTGTGGACTCATTAATATTAGAGGGTGATGGCTAAGAAAATGCCCTCAAAACACAATGCTGTTTAAAAACTTATTTCTTGAGAGAACGCTCACCTGTAGGTGGGGATGACTGAGAAGGCCATACAGTTCTCGAGCTTCATTTGAGGGGTTTTGGACTGCTAGCAAATCAGACAGAATCTAGAATGCACAAAAAAACACGAGTCATATCTTATTAGGAGATAAAAATGCATTGACACAAAAAAAAATGGGAGTAAAACCAAGACCTCTAACAGACCCTCTAAGACAGGGGTGGACAACTCTGCTTCTTGAGATTTATTGTCCTGTAGTTTAACTCCAACCCTAATCAATCCCACTTGCCTCTAACTTTCAAGTCATCCTGAGACTTTGGTTAGATTAGACTGACAGTGGATCTTGAGGGTCGAAATTTCTCACCCCTGTTCTAAGACTTAGATCCAAACCAGACCAAGACCAAGGCCAATGCAAGACCTAAAAAGCCCCAGATTCTGGCCAAAAGCTAAACCTGAACTCACAGAGCAAGAAGAGCAGTTCATGTGGTGTCAAGAGGTTGTAAGTCGGTATAATTTGTAAATATGAAGTCCTTAGTCACACCAAGAGATCAAGCTTTAGAGGTCATATTTTGAACTCCAACAAGAAGTGATACTATAAAAGGCATGAATGGCACAAACTATTGCAAAAATTAAGGACAGTGAGAATGAAACTGACCTGTAGAGAGAGTCCAGATGAATAGGAAAGGTACGGCCTAGCTGGACCCTTTAGTTGCCTCTGAAGACGTTCATACACCTGCAGAGAATAAAAAAGAAGATGAACCCTTATTGGAGGAGATTAACCCTGAATCTTCGTAGGTGTATGTAGGATAGACTCTACCTTTAGTAGGGACTGCAGCCAGGGGGCATTGAGGAGACTATACAACAGTTCAGCTCCATTTATATCTTTACTGACAGAGCCCCTCACTTCAGCAATCACATGAGCCAAGATCTGTGTCAGGCCTGAAACATATAACGCAAGCACCAACTCCTGCTGGTTATGTGTTATGCTCATTGATTCCTCAGTAGCTACAGCAGTGCTAATTAGGGATGTCCCGATCCGGATCGACTGATCTGTTTGCGCGTTTTGCCAGTAAAGACGGTCATGTAATCAGCGGTAAATGCCATCAGGCGCGTGATTTCACATCGAGCCATATATACTACACACAGCTGTTGTTCACTGACGAGCTGCGCAAAACCATGCTGATAATGAACATGGTTTTGCGCAGCTCGTCAGATCCGGATTGGGACATCCCTAGTGCTAATATAAGCAAGCTGTTAAAGGAATAGTTCCAAGCCATTTATTCACCCCCAAGCCATCCTAGGTTTATATGACCACCTTATTTCAGACAAACACAATCGAAGAGTTTTTTACAAATTTATCCTGGCCCTTCCAAGCTTGTGGATAGCGGCCATTACTTTGAAGCTCCATAAATTGGATATAATAACCTATAAAACTAACCTATGTGCCTTCTATTTACGTTATAATTTGAAATAAATATTTTTGTTACAATAAACCATTAATTTGCTTCAGAGGACATGTGATAACCAATTTTATAGTTTTATAATAATAGCCACTATCCACGAACATTACCAAGCTTGGAAGATATATTTGTAAAAAACTCTGTTCGTCTGAAAGAAGAAAGTCATATACAACTAGGATGGCTTGGGGGTGAGTAAAATATGCAGTAATTTTTTTATTTTTGGGTGAACTATTCCTTTAAGAGCTATCAGAGCTAAACTAAAATTAAGCTGACAGCTTCCAAGTGAAATAGCTACATGCAGCATTATACCTTTGTCTCCCATCTCCAGTGGAGCTGACCCAGGATCAGTCTCCACGTCTGGTCTCATTGTGTTTTAGGTTCTGGGAAAGAAAAAAATGATGCACTGGCACTCCTCATGTACAGCTGCAGGAATAAGCATATGAATTTAGTAATTGCTGATCAGTTGCTGCCTGCTGTATTCATATTTTTATGCTGTTAAATTCTTTTCACTGGTGTGTATAAGACATTCTCACAAGAGCTGCGTTTCAAAAAAGCACCATAAGCCTAAGTACAGTTGAACCATTGACACTGATGATCTCGATGATCTACTTAGCCTTACGATGCTTTTGGGAAATGCATTCTAGAACTTTGTGTAGTTGTAAATAAAATTAATGTGTCCAGGCTTACCTTACTTTAGTGGTCAATATATGAGACATTATGATTTGGGTATGCACTTAAAACCTTTACAGACACAGAACAATGGTAGAGATCAAAGCTAGTAACCAAAAGCTTGAACTCAAAGGATCATCGATTCATAGGAACGGTCAATGTTTTTAGCGTATAATATTTTTTTTTCAATAAACGTTTGAACGATACATTTGCAAATGAAAGAAAATGAACTGGTTAAGGAGTGAGGGCTGATAACCAAGAGGTCTTAGGTTAAATCCAGAAATCCCAGGATGGAGGTGGTCCACCAATGCCCTTGTCACAGTTTTGACCTTGAGCAAAACACTTAAGTACAGGTTACTCTAAGGTAATAACTGCACCCTACGTGGCTACTTAACAATAACAAATGAAAGAGCATGATTCTTAACATGATTTGTTATGATCACTGTGAAGGTGGCACTGGATATTAGTTTGCACGTCTTTTGAACAAGACAGGTGCATCTAATTTCTTACTTTCTGACTGAATGTGAGTAATATAAAACTATTTGTTTTTCAAAAATTCTGAGCGTCACTGTCCTTTTAAAAATGTTTTTACCTCAGTGTTTCTGCATTTGAGTCTATTTGCATAACCAAAGCTGATGCAGGATATGTCTAGAATTTACACATAACTATGCTGAATCCAAATGGAGCATCCCAGGAACTCACACAAGGTAGGGTTTAACAATTCCAGTAAATAAACAGCGTACTACATTTGTCGCACGGGGAGCTTCCGCGTACATAAGCCTGGGAAGCAAGAACCACAAACCCACATCCATGCAGAGACTTAAGTAGAAAATCCTGTTCACTCACCTCCCTCTTCCTTCACGTCCAAAAGTCTTTTCTGTTTAGATCCCAGTTTAAATTTAACACACTGAAGAGCTTCTAAAGAGGGATTGCATGACGGTCAGTTTTAACTCACTCAGATATGATGGTATAAACAGAGGAATAACGTAAATGGTATTCCATAGCAGAGTCCTCTTGGAAAAAAGAAGTGTAATCCCTCTCTATCCTGCTTAATCCCTTGCAAGCAAATGAGTCAGCCGGGGAGAGAGAGTGTGTAGGAACACGAAGGAGGAAATTAGGAAGGGAGGGATTGGAGAGTGAGTCAGGACTCTCAAACGCTGTTCTATCAGAAAACTTCTTTAGGCTTTCAGTTATTGATTCATCATAACACATAATCATACGCAACACATGAATAAGTGATTGTCACTGATCACACTCGCTCTGTGATGAAGATGTAATCATTCCACTCCGTATAAGATACACCCCTCTCTCGCTCTCTGACCCATTCACACACATTAAACATCTGATGATCCCACACTGAATACATTGCATCGCACACACACACGGGATGTAATCCTCTTGATTAAAACAGCGGAGCAAACGACACACTTTTTTTTACTGTGTTTTCACATTTTACCTTTTAAAATTTAAAATTAAGCTGTGTATAGTATAAAAAATTTTGGGCAAACATTTCATTAGCAAAAATGCTTAATTTGAGTCATTTAAGATTTGTATTGTGTGTAAAAAAAAGTGATTTGAAGAGCATTAATTTAATTCATTCATTCATTTATTTTTAATAGTAAACCAAATATTGTTAGTAATTCTGCCTTTAATCTCTTTTGTCATAATAAAAAAATAATTGTACTTTTTTTTGGCCTTATAATGAAAGAGACTGCCGTTTTTTAAGCATACTTCATAAATGCATTGTATTCTGAAGTACAGTGTAAAAAATAATTTTGAACAAAATTAGAGAACGCTTGCAGGTACATACAAGTTATTTGTGTTAATTTGGCACCTGGTGAGATTTTAAGATGGGGTTACATTTTTGATAGTCCATTTTAGAAATTTAACTATAACTGTAACTACATGACAACTAATCCTCATTAATTTGCAGCTACATGGCTACTAACTCTCAGAGTAACTGTTAGGGAAGGTTTAGGGTTCATAGAATAAGTTGATAAATACTTGCAATGTTTCTCATAGTCAGTATGTTGTGGACATACAGTGTTAGAAGATAAAAAAGCAAGACAGTTTACTAATACTCTAATCACTGCTAGTCGGTGTGTAGTTGCAAAGTAACTTACTGTAAGGTCTAAAGTGGACTATCGAAGTAAAGTGGCGGGCTGCTCTAAGATGACTAATAAAAGCTAAAGTGATGACTAGTTCAGCCATAGCAAGAGAAGCTGGTCGTTCTTGCCTTTGCAGGTTTGCAATGACTCGAATTCAATCAGGTCCCCCAAAAAGGCCAAGTAAGATGAATGAATGAGAGGACGGGTTAATGCGGAGACTCTGAATGGGGAATTGGTTCTGTCTCGGCCTGTTTAAGAGAAGTCAGAGTTAAATCACACTCTGCAGTGACCAAGCCATTCATCAGCAGAAAGAGTTCAAAGGCTAAGTGAGCTGATGTGAGCAAGTTTAATTTCGGGTTAATTTAGAGTCTAAAGGAAACATTTTTTTGGCGACAAAGTTACAGCTAAGAAACCCACTGTGCATTCCACAATATATGTATATATATATATATATATATATATGTCTTTATTTTTTAAATGTCTAGTAGAAAAGCGTTATGTAGCCAATATTCAGTTTAAATCTGTAAAAATGAACAAAATTTCATTAAAAAATCTAATATTTATAGATTGGTCTCTAATTTAATCTCTATTGTACTTATTAGGGTACTAACCCTATTGAGGAATTTAGACAGGTTAGGAATAATATAAAAGTGAGTGAAAGATGTTTGGACCAAATATCAGTTTAATTGTAAACATGTAATTACAGATGTAACCAGACTAGATATAAAAGTTTGTCGAGACAAACTTTAAGTTGGCTTGAGAAAGCTGAGGCTGAAAGATTGAAAACGTTTGAAAAGTTTAAAATAGTTTAAGTTAAAGAAGTTTTGAACAGTTACAATTTTAAAAAGTCTGAACAATTTCAGTTTAACGTTTTCAGCCTAAAAGTTAGAATAGTCTGATTATAAAGTCATATAATAGATAGATACTAGCATGATTAGCAAGTTACTATAATGTTGCTAGCATGATTACCAAGTTACTAACATGTTGCTAGCATGATTAGCATGTTGCTAGGATGTTTCTAACATGATTAGCATTTCACTAGCATGTTGCTAGCATGATTAGCAAGTTACTAACATGTTTCTAACATGATTACCAAGTTACTAGCATGTTGCTGACATGTTTCTAGCATGATTAGCAAGTTACTAGCATGTTGCTAGCATGTTTCTAGCATGATTAGCAAGTTACTATGACTGTAGTGTGTTTTGGATTTTGACAGTTGGAGCTGCCAGAGTCTTGGCTCATCTGAACATTCAGTGAATGAAAGTCTATGGGATTTTTTCCAGTTTTAATCACAATTTTTAAATTTTAACCATAAGTCGGATCAGTTAGAAAAGATATAGCACACCCCGTGAGATCAGTCTGAAGATCTGGGCCGAGTTTGGAGTCTGTAGCTCTAGGAGGAGTAGTGTTTAAAAATTTAGTCTAAGAAGAAGAATAATATTTAAGTAGTAGATCAGTAAGTTGGCTTTCTCAAGCCAACTTAACTAGGTACATTAAAATATATACAATGTAAAACATGTATGTACAAAATTAAATGTATTTAAGGCTACCTATTATAAAGTATTCAGTTAAACACAACATGAGCATTTTTATTTGGATGCCCCATGAGCGCTTTGTGTAAAAGAGGCTTTTTTAACAAATTGGAAAATGATGCTTAAAATGTATAAAGGCATTAGCATATTTGGATTTATTTTTTCAATTTTCATGATTTGATACTTAATCTCACTGCTTTCTACTATCTAAAAATCAGTTTAACAAAAGTAGTACAAACAGATGTTGATACGAACCCTTCAAGGCCATAGCAGTCCTTCAAAAATGTGCCAGATTTGTCATTTCTGACAAGCCTGCAAATAACAAACGCAATTATTAAAACACTACAAACCATTTAATTGGGCATAGTACGGCAAATAAATAAACTTAAGAACATTTATAAGAAAGAAGAAACACTTACCGTTTCTTCTTCATTTGTTGTTCGCCTTCAATAGTCACGGTCCAATCAAAATGTCAATGGAAGCGTTCAGCAGTTCCTCATGAACATGTTATTGCTAGCTTGACAGTGGAAATAGACCGATAGAAATGCGATCTAAAACCCACTGACCCCAACACCAAATGATTCAAGTTTTGGAAAACTGTTTTTTGTTGTTGTAATAAACCGAAGATGACAATCTCAATTCCCAATCATTGTTTTATTGCCATCCATCTGAATTATGAGTCAGTAAACAATTGGAACATACAGTATTCTTCGAAAATGACTTCATACATACTTGCACACACATACTCCATACACAGGTTAATATGCACACCTCGGCTCAGCATAGAAAAGCTGAAGTGGAAGTACAAATCATACCTTCCTGAACCCAAAGTACAACATGAACCGTGGTATTCATGCAACATCTCAAGTGTTAATGGTTGTAAACATCAACAGTCTTTCGTCATTACAGTTTTCACGATTACGTTTAGTAACACGCAAGCATCAAAATCCTGATCTCTGATCCTTGGAAATGGGTTTTTGTGACCATTTATTCAAACCCACCGGCCTTCTGGTGCTCTGAGCGTGAAATACCCTGCAGATTATCTACATCGCTCAGATTATCTGTGCTGTAGCCAGATCTAACCATCAAATAAATAAAACAATGTCAATAAAAGAACTAACATATTAGGCTGTTGAGCTTTAAAACGTGAGACTCAACTCGAAGCTATTGCTGGGTACAGAGATGTAATCACACAAGTCCATAACACTGTCAGAGGCACTTTTCAGAATACTTCACAAAAAGACAACTGATTTTATATTGCAGTGCTTGCGTATGTCGAGTGACTTTTCTCCAATAACTGCTTCACTTAAGAAAACTAAATGCTGAAAATACATCCCAAGGCTGAATTATGAATGCGTATCTCGAGTGCTTGAGAGCAAGAACTTCAACAGCTCCTTCTAGTGTGCCAGTGACATTCACTAAAGGACTCAAACGTTGCCAAAAGATACGCAGAGGAGAGATGAAACCATTCCAACCGATTTCTGTAACAAAGACTGACCACAAAAATACTTCACTTCCCAGAAAGAAAAAAAAAAAGAGTGCATCAACAAAACTGAAAAAGAAGGAAAATATGTGTTGACCTCTGCTTAGAATCAACCATTTTAATACGAAGTTCAATTTGGCTCAACGAATAGCTTGTAAACGAAAGTTACGAAAGCTCCAAACGGATCCGAATCAGCATTAAAAGTTAAAGTTCTGGGCATTCATTAATAAGACTTTTTTTGATTCATGTCAACAGATTCATGATTCGGGTCCAAGGCAGTTTGCACTGTGTGATATAATAAGATCAGGAAAATTTACTTCAAAAGACAGAGGTAGATGACCATTATTTTGCATGTCTTACAGTACACTTATGAACTTCATACATCATCAACTGACACTGCGTCTACCAGTGTGTGCTTGGAGGGAGACATCACGACATGCTGTTCTTGAGCGTCATTCATTCTGAGCCAACAAAGCATGAGCTCTTCAATAAAAGAATACTGGGCTGGAGCACATAATTATCTAACATGATGGAACGGCAGCAGTTAAAATCCTCGATAATCGCTCTCTGAGTGAGGAAGACACAAACATTTAAAGAGTAAATGTTAATAAACTGGTCTGTTTGAATGTGAAACCTCAGATTCCGATGGTATCACCCTCCTCGGTCATGTGATCCAGGAATGGAACGTGATTGGCTGGGTCTGTATTTCAATCATTCCACTGCCTTTTCAGACGGGTTGGGAGAGATGTGTTCATTACGTGATCTTCTCATGCTGGATTTGATAGTAGCATGCCTGAGTGAGGAAGAAGAGGATGGTTCACACACTCATTTCCCATTCTATATTTGTTTTCCCTGAGATAACATGCTTCTTTGCATATTTATGAGGATTATTACTTTAAATGGAAGATGACAACACATGCTTGTAGCATTTTTAGCATGTAAATCTTTTGAAGATACAGTATGATTAACTGTTTCTCTCAGTATTGAACACATTGCATAAAAGTTGCAACTGTACAAAGCAGATGAATACTTACAGGTGCCATAGAATGCATTGAGAGAATATTTTAAATTGTTCTCTGATATGTACATAGAAGGTATGTAGCTTAGGTAA
>JAUMHQ010000194.1:2057-35906 GCA_032361165.1 Enteromius paludinosus | reverse complement strand
GGTGTTTGAGACTCACAGTATGTTATGTCCATGTACTGAACTGTTATTATTCAACCATGCCAAGCTAAATTTAGTTTTCCATTCTATGGCACCTTTAAATTACAGTAAAGTAAATATGTTTTTAAGTAAGTGCTAAAATAAGTAATAGCATTTTTATTATCCTTTTCTTGGAAACTGAAAATTGATTTTATAATACTATATTGATATTATATTATCAGGTATGACGACATTATAATATTTGCTGAATGTTCCATGTTATCTTTATTTAAATAATATTAAAATAATAGTTCACCCAAAAATTAAAATTCTGTCATCATTTCCTCACTCCCAAGTAGTTCCAAACCTGTATGAATTTCTTTGTTCTACCAAACATAAAGTAAGATATTTTGAAAACAGTTTGTAACAAAGCTTTTTTAGTCACCATTGACTTCCACAATAGGAGAAACGGATACTTTGGAAGTCAATAGTGACCCAAAACAGCCTGGACTTTTTGGAGATATGAAGGATGCAGTACTATAGGTACTTAAGATTAACATAAGATTGGGTGAAACTGTGTGTGTTTTGCCCCCTTTAAAAAAAACATGCCTGCTGTTAAATTTACATTCATATTTAAAGCCGTTTTTTTTATACTGTGGGTAATTGTCATGTAACTTACCTATACAGAGGTGAGTGAGGCGTTAGCTGAAATGCAGAGTTGCCAGAGTAAACTTGGAAAGTATGAGACTGAGAAGATGGAACTGACTTTGAGCCTTCAGCAGAGGGACACAGAGATCAGCAGACTGCAGGAAGTCATCAG
This sequence comes from Enteromius paludinosus, assembly GCA_032361165.1. NCBI lineage: Eukaryota > Metazoa > Chordata > Actinopteri > Cypriniformes > Cyprinidae > Enteromius > Enteromius paludinosus. Next base: position 35,110 of record JAUMHQ010000194.1, on the reverse strand, counting down.
GTAACTAGCTAAACCAATGGGTTGAATCTTCTCCTAGAGTCACGGAGAGCAGTGAATAAAATATTCTGTATGCAAATAAACATATAATTGTTTACAGTTAAGATGATCAACTTTTAAAAGGGAGGAGAAAGTGCTTGTTTTGTTGTAGGAGTTAAAGAATGTTCATCCAGTCAAAATCTATTTTGATGAACAATTACGTTACTGTACTTTGTGGCTTGAGTGCCACTTTTCTAATCTATAGTGAAATTACACTTTCAAATGTAGCAAATAATGGAACATGTTGGTCAAATGCTGTTTGTTTTTTTTTCATGCACACAGAAATTTGCAGATAAGTCAAACAAAAGACACCAGCAAATATTCTCATCAGTTGGACTTATGTCAACCAAACTCTCAGCTTACCAAGAGTGTTCTGGAATTGCATGAAAATGCACAGAGGGAGACCGCTGTGTCAGATAAACTTTCAAACTCTGTGAAGACCTACCTTCAGACCCTGGAAAGGATCGAACAGGCCTCTTCTCCCCGTCGAGTTTACTGTAGGTCCCAGACATTACAACCAGCCTCTCCTGGTCAGACTGATGGTGGAAAAGAGAACTGTATGCCAGTCTGCTCTCCATATATACACAAACCAACCCTGGAAACCATAGCTGAGAAAGTGTCTCAGTTAGAAGAGCAGAAACAAATAATGTTTGCCCCTTTAAGAGAGACTCCAGTGGTGCAGCTTGACTCAGGAGGTCCTCCACTCAATGAGTGTAATGCGTTGTTAACATCCAAGAAGCAAAGGGAAGATGTGGATGCTCATGTAGGGCTGAAATATATGGGCCGTGCTTTTGAAAAGCTGGACATCTTAGATGTGCTTCACATTCAGGATGTGAACAATGAGGGCCGAGATTGCATTTCAGATAATCAGGGTATGGCCTTACATTTAAATCAGATAAATAAGGGCCTGAACAGTCAGCTGGTGCAATCCCAGCATGCCAGAAGATGCCTAAGAATGGGTGTTCAGTCAGTATCCACTGGACACCCTTCAGGGACCGAAAACACCTTTTCCTCTTGTGATATTAAATCTTTAGCCTCTGATTGGAGCATAAACTCCTGGTCCACGTTTAACACTCAGGATGAGCAGAATTTCAGAGACGGGCTTGCAGCACTAGATGCCAGTATAGAAAGTCTGCAGAAGACCCTGAGAGTTGATTTAAAGAAATAATCCAGCATGACAATGTGTGTATTGTGTTTTTAAAATTTGATTATGTGTAATTAGTGGATGTTTTTAAATGTCTCTCTATTTTTTTGTTATTAAATTATTATGTGAAATAGCAAAGAATATCACCTTTTTTTTCTTTGGTCCTAAGCTTGCTAGGATTTGGCCCTCTTGAATAATAATTTTAAAACTATACAATCACAAAGCTGGTATTATACTCTAGAAATCGATTGAAATGTTCATTGAGTTAATCAAAACTGTGTTGAGAATCTTAGTAAGCAAAATGCATGTGGTGCTAGGTGCCAAGAGACGGTAAGAAAATAAAAATGTTATTTGAGTTTAACCAAAAGGTGGCACATGGTGTAAATTCAAAATGAAATAAAATGGCTGCAATCTGTGCAGAAAGATGGGAGAGTTATGTTTTGGAAGATTTAGAATAATAGCTGGCCTTAATTAACGCTTCAAGGTTTGACGACCAGGTGTCCACATGCAGTTGCAGGCTTTCCAGTGGAATTTGCCATGTAAGAGGACAATACAGTTCTGTTCCTGAAGATTTTTTTGAACGGTAACAAGAAGAATGAATGCATATTGAGATATGGAGTAACTGGTCACTAGAATTAATGTTTCAAACTACAGGTTTAAGATACATACAATACATACCCCAGAATGTCTTCTAGGTAGAATTATTAGAAGGTCCCTGTACTGGATGTGAATTAGTTGGACAGTAATGTCTAGACAGAGAGTTCTGGTACTGGTACAGGACTCTAACTCAGCAATGTCAGAAACATTGTTTTTTAACTTTCTTAAACTAATGTATATATCTGAAAGTCTCAAAATGTAATTCTGAAATTATAAAAGTATTTCACTAAAATAAATTAAATACATACAAAAAATTGCAGACTGAAACATATTTATTCGGCTTTTTATAAAAATAACATTCATACATTTAAAGATTAAAGTAAGGAATGTCATGTCCCTTTTTGTTCAGTTGTGTACTTTTCATGTCACACAAGTGAATTGGACAAAAAACAAACAAAAGGTTCTTCTGGGGCCTTATTGTAACTTCTTTGCACAATAGAAACTAAGCTATATTTTGAATGACCAAAATACATTTAAACGTTACACATTAAGGGCTTAATTTTAAGTACATTTTACAGTTTTTCTCAGTCGCTTTGGTGCATTTCTCACAACAGTACTAACATTTGCACAACAGTTAATGCATTTCTCAAAACAATTAGTCATGTGTGCACATAGTAGCAGTTTCTCATTCTTTCCAACAAATTGCAGATGCTTTTGGACATGCATCAATTGCTTTCATACAACTCTCTGCGGTTTTATTACATTATCATTTGCTTATGTCATGTGAGTCAAAATTAACTAAACTTGTGACTGCTGAATTCCATATAAAACTAATAGTCCTCATTTCATTGCTTGAGTCATTACTTACAAAAACCAGCAAAATCAAAAACTAGTTGTCCAAAAGTAGTTGTCAAAATCTTTTGTCAAAAACAGTTCAAATCTTTTTTTTCCTGAAAATGTCTTCTAAATTGAATCGTTTGCACAATGCTTTGAATACAGTAAATTAGAATTGCAAAGAGCATATGCAGTAAAAATGTGAAACATACATATTCAGTGTCTTGTACTCCCATACCTCACTACATGGTGAGCGTGATTTCACCAAGTACTAGATGTTCCTGGATCAACATCCTTGTATAGATTACTTGGCAAAATCACGGCGACCCTTACTACATACAGTGATGTCTAACTTTACTGTAGTTTTCAAATGGCTGTGCAAATAGTATATAGAGCTGTCTTGAGCATTTCTAGGAAGTGTCAACAAATTCTGACTTTTTTGCATTGTAAAAAATGTACAGAGTAAACTGTCAGAATGAAAACATGACAAAGCCTTGTTCATAAACAGTGGTGTCAGGACTTTTCATTTTGATGACACTTTCATTGACATGAATACTTGCTTTTCAGCAATGAACTACCCATTTTGAGCAAGTGACACACTTTTGCTGGTTATCAACTAGGTTTTGCAGTTTGCACTAATTGTTTTGAGAAATTCATTAACGTTTGTGCAAATTTAAATACTGTTGTGAGAAATGCACCAAAGCGACTGAGAAAAACTGTAACTTATGTTTTAATAATCTTTTGTCATGATGTGAAGTTTACAACTACCAAAACATTCTCGACTCATCCAGTTGGAGGCACTGTTGTCGATGAAATAACTTATTAATAAATATCGTTTTTATAGTCTATGGGATCATTATGGCAGGATATAAGAAGACATTTAACGAGCACAAATACATATACATATATATATATAGATGCAAAACAAATACATTTTTTAAATGTAATTTAATTTTTCATTCGTCGAATCGTCACAATAGTTCTTTTACCATTGTTAGAGTTAAACGCATGAATGCACAACAGTCAGTAAAAATATAAACAAGATCCTGTATGTGTATTGTATGAGTATTTTATTTTAACAAAAAGTACCGATCGTTATAATACAACATCACGTGAGAAATCTCAACACTATGCACGGGGTCGCAGATTGATGACGCAAGGTTACTGTAGAAACGGACCTGGCTCTTGTTTGTTGCCGTCTGTTTTGTCGCTTTTCTTGACCAAAACAATCACGGAAGTTACTTTTTCACCAAATAAGTAATACATGATTAAATAAACCCTCGACATTCGACATGGGTCTTTATATTTGAAATCTAACAATTAATTTTATTTCCGAGCCGGTGAGCGCAATGGGTCCATCAGGTGATGAACTGAAGGATCTGGTCGCAGACACCCGAGAAAACCCTGAAAACAAGGTTAACGACGTGCTTTCAAAACTCAAAGGTAAATATAATGAAAGTCCTGTCTCTTCCTAGACTTATAACGGTAGAATATTGTTTGATTAAAGCTGTTATGTTTTGGCAGTTCACCCAAATAATCACGCGCTGTGACAAAAAAAAAGAAATAATACAGAATATAACCTCAGTTCATGTGAGCTCATACAATTGTACGTGCATTCATTTCACAATAAGTATAATATATTGTTTGAAATAGTTTTAGCATGTAATCTAACGTTGTCCTAGAGTCCTGCATGAATGAACTCAAACACCTCTTATGAACAGATCTCGTAGGCAGGAAGTCTTTAGGAGATCAGAGGGATCTGGAGGCATGTAAGCAGAATCTTTACTCTCATGGTGTGCTGCGGTACTGCTCCTCTTCCCTGAGATTCAATCCAGCCAAGATTCACGGGGGCTATGCAGTTCTGACACAGATGGCAGACCTCCTCAGGTATTCAGATATAAATGCACGCTGAATACTATTGTCCTTCGCAGTCTCGTGGAGTTTTAACGCGAGTTTCTGTCCAATTAGCACATGCTGTGTGGGTCTGGGTGCTTTCAGAGACGTGGAGGCGTTTACTTATGAATTCCTGCCTTCTGTGGTGGAAAGCCTTCTTTTTCTCGCAGACCGTCTAATGAACAGAGCTTTGCGGGTAAGATATTGCAGTCTCCTCAAGTAGCAAAAATGACTAAGAACATAATTTTATAAGTGACCAACCAGATGATTGCATTTCTCTTTTTAACAGGACAAGGCACATAATGAGATGATCTGTTTATTTAGAAAAGTCTTTGATTCCATTGGTTGGCTCCTCAGGGCTCATACGCATCTCATTCATCATGGTAGGCATCTAGAAATTGAGCAAATGACTCATCACAAGATGTGCTTAGAGATGGACTTTAGCTTGAACTTAAATGTTTTTAACATTCTCTCCTTAGTATTGAGATCTAAACATTATGAGAACATCCAAATCTGTGAAGACGAGGACGTATCCGTTGTTACCGTCACCATGTGGAACAATATCTTCAGGGCTAACGGGTACAACAGAAAGCCACCTGGTCTATAATACGGTCTTTATGTAACTGCTTCTCATCCCAATGCTCAAATATCTCTTCCTATGTTTCTGCAGTGCTGTTGTAGCTGAGATGGGAGCGAGGGCTCTGACTGACATCATGGATGATATTGTGTATAAAATGTCCAGCAGCTCGAATCCTGTGATTGGCAGAGCAGCTGTAAAGACCCTTGTTTTGATTATGGACCACAGCAGCTCAACCCATCAGATCATTCACAGGCGATACAGAGGTACAGTCAGACTCTTTAGATCTCAGAGCATGTTTAAGATTTAGTTGCTGAATGTTTAGACCAGTCTTCCAATGTTTTAACCTGCAGGTTTGGCTGATTTGGCTGTGAAAGACTGGCGTGGTAAAGGCTTCGACTCTGTACTGGACCAGCTTATTGATCACTTGCGTTCAGACGTCCCACGGAGAGATACTAAGGTCAGCGGCCACCAACTCAAAGGGTCTGCTAAATGCATTAATTATCAATAGTAGTTCTCCCAAAAATAAAAATCTGCTTAAAATGTACTCATCCTCATGCCATACAAGATGTGTAGGAGTTTTTTTTCCTTTGGAACAGATATGGAGAAATCCAAAATACGGCATTTGGTCAACAGTGGATCCTCTGCAGAGAATGGGTGCCGCCAGAAAGAGAGTCCAAACAACTGATAAGACATCACAATAATTTACAAGTAATCCACATGACTCCAGTCCATCAACTCACATCTTGTGAAGTTCCCTCACATATTTTATTGTTTGTTCTATTGTTTGTTACAAACATGCAGCCATTGACTTTACAAGATTATCAGCTGTTTGGACACTCGTTCTGACGGCACCCATTCACTGCAAAGGATCCATTGGAGACCAAATCTACATGATATGAATTTCTCCAAATCTGTTTTAATAAAGGAACAAACTCATTTACACCTTCAAAGACCTGAGGGAGAGTACATTTTCAGCAAATGTTTATTTTTCTTTAAGGTTTCTTTTATTTAAAAACCCATAATATATGGTCATTTTCCACTAGATTTCTGGTCACCAAAAATTATACTGGCTGTTTTCTTGTATTATTGTTTATTATGTATTTCTTTACCCTACATATACTACTACATATAAATGAAGGATTCATCTGAGGAGTACGTGCGAGCAGCTTGTATTATCCAGGCAGCCTGGAGAGCCCATCAAACCAGAAAAAGACTGAGGAAACTCCCCAGAGCGGTAAGCACATTACAGCGCAGCTTCAGGTAAGAAAACGATCAAGTGGGGTCCTTCTGTGAAATATAGAAATGTATAAATTAGAGAGACTATATGGTAAATAAGATTTATCTTTGTACATTAGGGAAAAGTGCAGACGACAGCAGGAACACACTAAGAGACAACGTGCAGAAGAAGAACTACGTCATCAAGTGTGTCTGCGAAGACGGAGAGCCATGAGGGAGTTCCGCCAACACCAGCTTCATCTGATGGAGATCCTACCAGCTGGTAACAAACGCAAACTCTGTGTCACTGTTGTGCATATCAGGGTTATTTTCGCTAACTAAAAACTAAAATTTTTTTGTTAATTAAAAAAAAAAAAGCAATATTAAATGAAGCACTTCAACAAAAAATTAGAAACCTGCATTGGCAACTAGCTGAAATAATTAGAATGTGAAAAAACAAAATTTAAATGTATTTTTTAATGGAACAAGCTTGTCAACAAATAAAAGAACACTCCCTGTCAAACCATTGTGTGAGGTCTGATATAATGGCTTAGCCCAGGTGGAGAGATACCTGGGAGAGCTGGAGAACAAGGCAGCCGTGCTGATTCAGAGAGTGTGGAGAGGACACCGAGAGAGACGCAGCTTCCAGCAGCACAGATACATTCTCAGACAGCACAGAGCTGCCGTCACTCTACAGAGAGCCGTGAGTGTACAGCTAATGTGAATAAAAGACACGGGTTTTACAGCTTAAGAGGCTCAGTCACTGTTATTTTAATATCTTTGATGTACTATACATTTTTTTTTTTCCATTTTCATAAAAAATCTAAATGTGTAGTTTTGTGTATTTCATTTATGATTATTATTATTATTAAGGGATCATGTACATCCAGTACAGAGCCGTGTAATAATTTTTAGCAGTTAGCTTATTTATCCATTGATTTTAATTATTTCATTCTAGTTTAGATTTAAGTTGATTTTAAATTAGCTCGAACTGAAACCATAAAAATGAAAATAATAAATGTACACTTGTCATTTTAATCCATTAAAGAGGTTGAGTTGTTATTCTCTGACCATTTATTTTCTCATGTTCTTATTGGTCAGATTCTGCAGTTTTTAAAACGTCGCAGAGAACAAAGAAGTAGTATTCTCACACCGTTAAAAGGACCCAAAGGACTGACTGACAGTAGAAGAATGGAGCTCAAGCAACACTTACAGGAGCACATCTCTCTACATCCTGTGAGTCACCTTGAAGAAGTCTGGTAGTTAAAGCATCCATTGAGCTGTACCCAGGGCAAATTCTGATTTATAAATTGTTCATATAAGAGTGTTTTTTTTTCTGTTGTGCAGTCATCTGTGCGGTCAGCAGAGGGCAGTGAGGAGCTCCATCAGAGAGCCCAGAGTCTCCTGCACCAGCACCTGATCAACAGAGCGTCTGATCGAGCACACGAGCAGCACAGACAGGCTCTACTTGCACAGATCAACACAGACTTGGAGCTTTTACTAAGTACGTAAATCTATAGCTGATCCACTCGTATGATTTCAGGAAATCTGCAAAATTTAAGACCTGAAATATATTCAAATACTGTATGTGAGCACAAACTCTTCTACTGTAGCTGTGCAAGCTTCATTTCAGATGCAAGATTTGCATAGATCATGTGTCTGGTGCAATACCTCCATAGTGCTTAAGTCATACATTTTTAAATCTCGCATTGCAAGATGCAGTGCTGTCTTTTTTTTTTTTTTTTACAAGTGCAGCAAATGTGCACTTGTAAATGTGAACTGGTGGATTGTCATGATGCTAATGTGTTACAATTAAGTTATTAATTATTGAGAATTGTTTTAAATAATGTAGTAATTGATACTTTGAGTCATTGCTTTCTTTAACTGTTTAATGTTTGAAATTTGAAGTTTATCATCTAATAAAATGTTTTTGTGAAAGTCATGCTCTTTAGTAATTTAGCTGTTTTTATTTTCATATGTTACCATAGATGTTGCCCCACCCTGCTTATATGGTTTTCATTTGTATTTATACTGGTCTTAAAAAATCTCAAATTTGATAAAACAAATCCTGATACCTTTCTTTAAATGAATGTTATTATTAAACCCAAAAAATAATAACATAAATCCTTATTCATGAATCGTGAACAACTGGATATATGAAGCATCTGAATATTCTTGTGGACACTAAAATCTCTTTTGTTTGTTTATTATAGATGCACCGTCGCTGAAGGATGCCAGAGTGGAGGAGGTGAATCTATTCCTGAGCCGCTCCTGCCCTGTGGCCACACGTGCCCGTCAATCCCACAATGCCTTGATGCAGAGCATGCGTCTCCCGTGGTGGAGGATGCTTGGAGAAGAGTTCTCCAGCCCAGAGGAGCCTCCCAGGAAAGACTATGACATGGACATTGAGTCACTGTATCTAGGCGGCAACTAACAGATGATGAAACTTTATTTGCAATACATTGTTCATATCAATATGAAAGAATGGTACAGTTAACAGATTTTATGGCAAGTCAAGGCTTCCAACATTATTTAAGAGCAACATAATTACAAATAACTGAACAAAATAATGTGGCATGAGTCTGTTAGCTACATTAAAACAAACATTCTTTTGTTTTCTAGCAGAATGTTTTATATTGTAAATGTTTCTTATTAAAGGAAGAGTTCACCTCAGTTATTTACTCTACCTCATGTTATTCCAAGCACTGTATGACTTACTATGTCTTTTCTTAAAAAATTAGAATGACTTGAGGTAAATACATTAAAATATTTGGGGTGAACTGTCCTTTTAAAAAACAGCACAACAACACAAGCAACATCTTGTACATAAGTTTTTGTCTTTTTTTTTTTATTAAAGATGTCAGGTACATAGTACACTAGCAGTCAGACTATTGTAGTCACTTATTCACATCATAGAAAATGCTAGTTAATTTGATTTATTTTGTAATTTTTTTTTTTCGGTATGTGGGATCATATGTCAGCTGTGGAATTTTTTATTTTTTTTTACCAGGTACTCTAATTTGTATTTTGTTTAAAATAATTTTAAACGCAGAAAATATATTTTTTTTATTGCAGACCAAAAATAAGGATTATTATGAAAATATAAGACACATTGAAAGTGTAAATATAAGTCATCAGGGGATTAACTGAAAAATTTCTTGGTCCTTTCTGAAGCTGTTGAGACTGTGTGTGTGTGTGGATGATCTGCTGCATGCCCATAGTGGCCTAAACATGCCAAGGGCCCATTCACTGGACAGCCGTCATTATTTTTTACACTCATGTGAAAACAACAGAGTGGTCCACTCCACCGGCACGATTAAAATAACATTTTCAAGAGCGGAAAAATATGATGGGGGAATAATTGACTTCTCTTTATGCATCGTTTTAAAACTGCGGATAAGTGAGGCCTGCTTTTGGAGGAAGCAGAGCTGTGTGTGTAGTTGTGTGAATGCAACTGAAATGTGTTTGTGTTTCTGTCTGTGAAAGTGTGAATGCAATGAATGTGTGTGTGTGTGAGAGAGAGAGAGAAAGAGATTGTGAATGGATGTGTTTGCTGTTGTGGAGGTAAAAAGTCCAGGTAAGAGCGAAATCACGTTGCCTGCCAAAACACTGCCTTGTTCCACAAGCCAAAGTGGTTTAATTGATTAACTAACCATTTATGCTGGGGCTTAATTGTAGAGTTTTCCCACAGTTGTAGTTATATTAAGCTTTCTCACTCCAGTCAGATCTTCTGTGCGCAGATAACAGCTTTCAACTTTTGACCAGACTGTACAAATGTACGAAAGCAGATTGTGAAAAGAAATAATATAAAGGAACGACTTTCTGGTATATATACAACACCCTTCAAAAGTTTGGGGTCAGTGTGATTAAAAAGAAATTAATTTAAGCCTGTGTGATAGTAACAACATCTATAATGGTAATAAGGAGTTTTATCATGTGACACAGAAGACTTAAGTAATGATGGTGAAAATCCAGCTTCATCATCACAGGAATAAATTATACTTCAAATTGTGTTACATTAGAAAACAGTTCATTTGAATAACATTAATATTTAAATAATTTAACTGTAATTTCATCAAATAAATGCAGCCTTGGTTTGCATAAGAGACTACAAATCTCAAAAAACACTCGAAAATAATCTTACCGACCCCAAACTTTTTTTTGAACGCTAATGTACATTTATAGTTACAGGACAGAAGTATAGCACATGCCTTTTTTTTAATCACTCTGTGTGTTCTCTGGGAACTGAACCCATGACCTCTGTGCTGCTGTTAGACAATCTTTACGACAACATTCACACAAAAGATGTGCTCAGATCTATTGCAATGACTTGTAATATACCAAAATACGATATTACGACAAGTTTACAACACACTGAAAGCACAAAAAGTTTTTTTTTTTAACCATAAAAGATGGGCCTGTCCAGATCTGTAATCTTACGGACTATGCTTTTACACAGACCATTTGTCTTTCTTCAAGGATCATTTTAGGATTCCAGTCTGACAGAACCCTTTGAAAAAATTGGTAGGCGCCTCAAATATCCTACTCTTTATTTCCAGTGAAATCAAGCACATAATTTTCTTTCCTCATGATAAGGAACTCCTTGCAGCATTTAGAGTTCCTACAGGAATTTTTAATTCCAACAAAGCTATTAAGCGTAGATTCAGAGAAATGGCTGATGGTGTCATATGGGACAGGACCACGGACACGTCAGTACCAGCTGTACACTCATAATCTTCAAAGATCACGTACACCTCTTTCTTTGCAAATAAATGAGAACACTTAAAATGAGTGGGTGGAGACAGAAGGCCAGCTCACCCCTCCTGCCCTGCTGTGATTGGCTTGATCGACAGCACCCTCAGAGCTGGTTGGTCCGTGACCCTGCAGCAAAGAGCATGGTGATGTTGAGGTGGAGCCTCCATCTGCAGGCTCCTCCTGGCTGTGTGTGGCGCTCACAATGCCCCCTGGAGGACTGGACGATACAGTGCAGCTGCTCACAGTCCACAAGCACGGATACTGACTGAAAATCACAAGAACTTATTGACTTATTTACATCACCTTATTGTTGGAAATATTACCATATTGTGTAAGAATTTCTGACCTGCTGGATCCAGGTGAGCTCGGCGCAGGCTGCATGGACAGCATAGCAGCAGGACAAGGAGGAGACATACCTGTCCATCCCTCGTGACTAGAGAACATCTGCACAGCACCTGGACTCAGATTCTCAGACAGAGACACTTCAAGGAAAAATTAGAAAACTGAAGTGAGTTAACAAAAAATTACAACTAGAAAAACTTGACGTTAAACGAAATGTACAAAATTTCTCAGTGAGCTTTACACATGAGGAGGAAAGTCATACAGGTTTGAAACATGATGGTGAGTTAACATGTAACATTTTGAGTTTTAGATTAATTATTCCCTTAATACTGGGGTTAAATTTTTTTTGTCAGCCAAGCTCTTTGAACATAAAATAATTGGAGGTAAGCCCCAAGAGTTTTAAGATAATATTTCAATAATTTTTAGACACATTTGTATATTTATGGTTCAATTATGACTATTAATGGTCGCATTATATGAAAAACACCTCAAATATATCATTTTATATATATATATGTATGTATATATATATATATATATATATAATTTTTTTTTTTTTTTTTTTTTTTTACATGCATATATTTTTATATTCAAATAATTGATGTCATATATAAGTATATTTAATATATATATATATTTTTTTCAATATATACATGCATGTGTGTGTGTATTTATATATACATAATAAATATACACCGTGCACTCACATATTTAAACAAAAACCTATTTTGGATATGATTAATTGTGATTAATAGTTTGACAGTACTATTATTATTATTATTATTATAAATTCAAACTCTAATAATAAAAAAAATCTAAAATATTTTAAATATGTTTATAAAAATATAATTAGGAAATTATAATTGTGCTGCAAAGTACAATTTTATGCGTTAACAAATGCATTAAACTCACAGCTCATGCAGGAATAGAGTTTGTGAGAAGCAGCTTTTACAGTCAACCCAAAATCCTGTTTGATGAACTATTAGCTTTTCATCAGCATACTATCCCCCTGCGTTTCCTTCATGAAACCCTGTCTTTATACAAAAAGCATGATTGTCTGTAATTATAGAGATGATTAAAGTGCACTCTGTCAAATCACCTGAGTTATGGCCCCGGTGGTGATGATGGCGGGGCAGGTAGGGCGATTGGTACGGGGCGGCTCGGTGTCCGTGCAGGCCTGGGTAGTGTTTGTACCCATGGTGGGGAGTAAGCGGTAAACCTCCTGGATACGAAAAGTTACCTCCACTAGCAGAACACAGAGTGTCTGGATTTGATATGAACCATCCACCTGCAGCCAACAAACGATTTACATTTCTATACATTACAAGTCTACAAATCAAACTAAAATTCTAAATGTTCAAGGAAAGCAGGGAAATGAATGACTGACAGTGTGGTATGCTCATATGCTGGTTTTCAGCTGGAGGTTCCAGATGATTCTTAGGATGGCTCCTATGGAGAGAAAAGACAAACCTCCAATATAGACTTAATAAATCATAATGGTTAATAATAATACAAATAAATTAAACACATACACTATTGTTCAAGTTTGGGATTTTATAAACTCAGCTATATAATATATATATGTAATAAATTCCAATTCTCATTATTAGCTGTCTTTTAACTCAATAAACTGTAGTAAGGTTGTTGTTGTAAATATGCAACATATGGCATTAATATATGCTTTATAAGTACTAATAAACAGCCAATATGCTACTAATATGCATACTAAAAAGCAACTAATTAATAGTGAGAACTGGTCCCTGAAATAAAGTGTTTCCATTATTGGAGGGTTAAACATGTACATGAGTTTAAATGTACACTGTACTGTCTCACTTGAGTAGTTCTGCTCTGGTGAAGTTATGACTATATTTACTGGAATACAATAATTCAGCGCTCATTCCGCCAACATTATTGTGTAATATCTCACACATTCTTCACTGTAGCCGCTCAAAATCTCTCACTCTCACTTCACACTGCCTCTCCAACAAGCTCCTTTACTCACACACTCACTCGATTCAAAGCATAAACGTTTAATAATTGGTCGCTAATCACGGCTGATTTCGCAGTGTCATGCTAGCTTGACTAGCGCTAATGCCCGCTATGATATTATTATGAGGTGAAACACGCATTGTTAACTTGGTGAGAAAACTTATCATCTGCCACTGACTGTGTATGATGTCATTTAAATGAACTGTACCTTTCCTTTGCATCAAGGAAAGCTTTGGCAAACGGATTGTGTTTTATCTTCAGTGCGGTTATCTGTGAAAAGATATAGGGCAGGGGATTGTGAGCATAAAATATCTCATAAGTGATCACCCAACTGAAATTGATCGATTCATACATCTGAAAGCTATGAATGAATAAATAAGCTTTCCATTGATGTATTTCTTTTTAGGATCAGACAATTTGGTCAAGATACCAAACTATTTGAAAATCTGGAATCTGAGGGTGCAAAAAAAAATAATTCTAAATGCTGAGAAAATCACCTTTTGTCCAAATGAAGTTTTTTTAAATTTATGGTAGGACATTTACAAAATATCTTCATGGAACATGATCTGTACTTAACATCCTAATGATTTTTGCCATAAAAGATCATTTTTCCCCATACAATGTATTTTTGACTGGTTCTGTGGTCCAGGGTCACAGACATTTTTATCAACTCTTTTATAGTTGACTCTTTATAATCTTTTTATACTTTGATTATATTCTGGATTTAGCAAAACATAAACAAGCTTTATTTTAAGGGACACTTATTTTCTGTCATATGAAATCAGAAGACTTTTACTGTAACGCAGTTATATTGTATAGGACTACTTTTAGGAGCTTGATTATTCACTTTCAATGCATGAGAAGGAGCAGCAACGACAACAACACTTTTCAAGGTCTACTGTAGTAAGTTTTTGTGTAGATGCTCTAACCTCTTCATTCTGGTAGGCTGTTACAGCGATGAACTGGGTGTCTGTGAAAGAGATGTTGGTCACCATCCTGTGGCTGCCTCCTACACGAACAATGTGAATCTGAGGCTCGTACTTATGGAGAGAATTCAGCATGATCTGGACCAGGTGAACAGAACAGAGGGGAAAAGGAAAGTAAGTAAATGCATGTAATCTTGTAACAGAAGATGACTCTAAGATCTATAACATAACTTACATAACTGTACCAGTATATACCTTTATGTATAAGATATCAAACAGGATTTTTTTCAAAGAGGCTTTGAATTAGGAAGAATTTAACTTTCAGTTATTAGCTACGCATAAACTCTCAAACATTACAAGAATAATATATCATGTATTTTACATATATGTTAATTTAATATATTAGTGCAATTTATTCCTGTGATTCAAAGCTCACTTTTCAGCATCGTAACTCCAGTATTCAGTGTCACATGATCTTCAGAAATCATTCTAATATGCTGATTCGGTGTAAAATGTTAATGTCAATTATAGTTTAATGTCTGCTATTATAGATTTTAATGTTAATGTCAACTTCTCTGTATAAAGTTATCTGACATGGTGGCTAATTTGAGTTCCATATGGAAAATTAAAACCATTTTGATACCTGTGTTAATTATTTTTTGAAAGTACTAAACTTGGATAGTTGACCAAATCTGTTACCATTAACAAGCCTGTATGCCTTCACACAGAACACGCACAAAAGAAGATATTGTGAAGAATGAAGCTAACTAAACAGCTGCCGATTTGTCCATACAATGGAAGTCAAAGGCTACCATCAAACATCATCTTTTGTGCTCAACAGCTGAAAGAACGTTATACAACTTGAGGGTGACTAAATAATGATTTTTGGGGTGAAATATCCTACTATCCTTCTTAAATGATAAGAAATGTAGACTATTTTATCATTACGTATTTATATCATAAAACTGTGGGGTTAGAACGGTGTCATAACATTCCAAGTCATCCGCTGAAAATGACATTATCATCACAATACTGATATGTTAGTCGATCTTTACCTCGAGATACGGCATTATCCATTATTTTTTGTGCGAAAAAATTCTTGGGATGACTGCAGTGACCACGTCAAGCATGAATAAATCTACGAACCGAATTCTGAGAAAGAGACGAACGGAACGAGAGCGAAAAGCAGCATTTTTTTACTCTAATTGGTAGATGACAATGACTGATGAGGGGCAGGTACTCATCTGCATGGCTACAGAGGACATAAAGGGCTTTGTGTGCTTTTCTCTCCCCGCTGCCTTTTTTAATATGTTGCCTTTTTGAACATCTAAGGACTGATGGCTAAATTAATTTTGCATAGAAAAAACAGAGGTAATTACCATAATGTACAACTAACCACAGCAATTATTTCATTTAGAGCTGGTTCTCTCTCATCGTCCTCTCCGCTGCCAGCTCTGCGTTTAAAAACCCCGGTAAATAGGGAACAGGCAGGAATAGAGGAGAAGAGGATGGGGTGGCGGGGAGGGCGCAGGGGAGGGGTCATGTAAATACCAATAATAATTTGGTGGCGGAGTCATACTCGAATGGAGCGGGCTGGAGCACCTCGCAGCGGCCCCGCTGAAAGCCAGGATGGCTAGCTGAAGTAGACCACTCTCTGTCTGAACGGCAGGAAGTGCATTAAATGAGAAAAGTGGCAATTAAGAGCTGTTTATTCCTGTTTACATGCAGTCCCTGCTGAACAAAGGGGCTCCATAGGTGAAGTGGATGCAGAGGAGCGCACTAATTGTATAAATGCACACTTGAAATTTCCCCGTGGCAGCGCACAGGGTGATTAAAGGCAGGCCAAGACTCCTAAAAGCTAGAGAAGCCTGTTTGGACACACAAGAGCCCTGAGAGGCTACTCAAGATTGCCGAAAGGGTCATACACGGCATTACACACCTGCACCACATGAGCATGTTGTGTGGGCATAATGTGCACGGGGCCTTTGTTTTCGCAGACTTTTTAAGGAGGAAAGGTTACGCTGAGAATTCAGCTGAAGAAAGTGCAGTGGGAACTTGTGTGTGTCAGCACCTGGCCGCCTCCGTTGAGTTTGTTGGTCAGTTTGACTTTGTTGAAGGACACCGGGGCTTTCATCCAGTGGGCGCCGAAGTTGGGCGAGTCGGGGTGGATGTAGACGCAGCTGTGACTGTGAGGCTCAGGTTTGCCCGCAGGGACCCACTCGCCGTTCACGTACTTCCAGCGGTGACCGTCTGCAGGGCTGAAGTCCAGCAGGAACGAATACATGGCGTTGGGATCCAGACCCGTCACGCTGACCTTCAGGACTGGAAACATCCTCCTATAATGGACAAAAGAAAGCCTACTGGATCTCCAGCAAAAACGCTGTTAATGTTCCTGGTGTTCGTTTACAAGAAAAATGCATTTCAGTCTTTCTACTTGAAAATTTCCAGTTTAAATCAACATTTAGTTTCTAGGTAATTGCTTGTGAAATTTACCAGGAATTTTGAAGTGAAAAGTGTTCTGAACCACACTCATAAAATAGATTTTTAAATTACATTTTTCCACTACAAAGAACCTTTTGTGGAATAGAAAGTTCTGCGGATGTTAAAAGTTCTTCATGGAACCATCTATGCCAATAAAGAACCTTTATTTTTAAGATCGTTCTTCAGATTACACACTAAAAATTATGCACTAAGGCATTTTCAGTAACACTTTATTATAAGGTTACACCTATTAGTTGCTTATTAGAATGCATATTAGCCATTCATTTGTGCTAATTAAGCACATATTAATGTTTATTCTACATCCCTAATCTTACCAATACCTAAACTTAAGAACTATACCTGACTAACTATTAATAAACAGCAAATTAAGAGTTTATTAAGGAAAAAGTTAGTGTGTTAAGAAGTGTTTGAAAATGGAAAACACTCTAGAATAAGTGCAGGAACAAAATCTTGTGCTTTATTTAAATGTACTTTTTTTTGTCCATACAAGGAAAATCAAAGGTTTCCAGTGTTGATTTGGACTCGACTGACATGGACCAAAAAATACATCATATTTGTGTTACGCACTAAGAAGAATCAAACACTTTACATTTATGGGAGACCTATCTAAGATACAAACTCTTATTCAATCTGTCCAAAAACTGTCACACACTCACATACACGATTGAAAAGTTATCCTCAACAATGATTCACACCGCCTGCCAAAACTCTATGAGCAAGAACTTCACGAGAGGTTGGACGCTAGTCATTTTCCACTTTTTCCCCCCCATGATTATTTTTTATGGATGAGAACGAGTTTAAGAGGGGCTGCAAATGGAAGGACACCCACCTGCAGAGCTGACCTGTAACTACTGAATGAGTTGGTCAAGTCACCCTTCAGCTCGATAACACCACAACAAGCCTTTTCAATTAAATTAATCTGCCTGTTCCAAAAAAACATAAAAACACCACCATGTGCCAGTACCTGCAACACAAAATAATAAACCTGCCTAGCAGAAACATATCTTGATTTTATCAAAACTACAAATTAATAAACATTTTGTATGGATTAAGGCTAACATAATTGTTTAAAAATTTAGATTCAAACTATCACACTGACATTTTTCCGTTCTCTCAAGAAACAATATTACAGTCCATTTTGTGTTTACAATGACCCATAGAAGTTACATTTAAAAATGCATTTGCTTGTCATTGCATTGGCCTCTGCAAACACCCCTTTTCCTCCGTGACAAACTTTTCTGAGCCATTTTTGACAGATCAAATTAAAGCAGGCGATTTCTTTTAAATATATATGTCACTTAAAAGGCTAATAAATATATTTTTTGTGGAACGTTTTGCGTTAAAAGTGTTTGTTTATTTTAAAAACAAATGTCACTTGATTTGATATTTTGCTAAATCATGCACACACATTATAGCGAATTATAGCCTACATATTGTAATGTTTAAGACGCAACTTTTTATAGCCTACTTTCCCCCGCATAAAACCTAATTTTCTGACACGACACGAATTAAATACTACATAACCATAAGTTCTTTAATCTTTAAACAACAAGAACTTGCAATTGAATGTAATTTGTGAAAAATAAACCCGCAAGTTTCGAGTAAACTTGAGAAACATCAGGTTCATGGTGGCTCACCTGCCGTTCTTGGTCACAATCATTTCATTGGTCACTTCTTTGAATTTCCTCCAGAGTTCGGCATCTTCCAGGGTGACTTTGAGCTGTTTCTCAGTGGGGTCTCCCTTCTCTCGGCCGGCCTGTAACTCGCTCTCCACGACGCTGAGCAGTCTGGTGATGCAGCAGTCGTTGCTGCCCCGAGTCCCGGTCACCGCTCCGCCGCCGCTCCTCAGATCTTCCTCCACCTTCATGAGTGACGGGAAAATCTCACACTCTCTTGACAAGCACAAAAAACTTTAACTTTAGCTCACTAGAATTTATGAGGAGATTTTCAGAGGTTACGTGGTGCCCAACAACTTTTGGACAGCTTCGGTCATAAAAGAAAAACCACTCTGTGTGTTTGTGTGTGTGTGTTTGATCTGTACCTTCAGCTCTCTGCGACCACCTGTTCTTATGACCGGAGGAAAACCTGCAGTCACGTGGGCTTCTCCAATTAAGTGATTCATTCACATCCCATTGTTTTCAGTTCCAACCCCGTTTTGATGTTCTTTGTTCAATTTTATTTTATTCAAACATATTAGAAAATATGTTGTTTAAATATCAGGGAAAAACCTGAGCAGAATGTTCAAAGGAAACTTAACACTTGTTAGAGAGAAAAACAAGCGTGTGGTAATAAACGCTACCTTAACTCAAGCAAAGAATGAAAAACAGGATGGAAAAATCACGCTGCGGATTTCTTTTACGCGGACGACTGCAAATATACAAACGACTTCTGATGTTCCTAGGCTTTTTCAGAACCATGGACAGCTCGTCATTTTGCGTGTGTGTGTGTAATGAAACGTATCAACATTGTAAATGTATAAACTGCGTGATGTAAGGTTATTTATTTGAAAACATAACACGTAAAAAAAGTGACTACAGCTCCTTTAAAATGTTTTCAGTTGGATTTCTTTTTCTGTGCGGAAGCAGAAAAAAAAGCAATTGAATGATTGTCAAATTACTAGAAATCACCCCTCATGAATGCGTATTTTTCACATTTTTTTTAAATAATAATAATAACATACATAATTTTACGTAGGAATATGCTATTTTTCAGTAATTGAATGCAAAGTTTAAGCACATGAGTTTCAAACTTTCAATTTCGGACACATTAAAAGCTTAAAAGAGATCAAAGCATATTCGGTGTGCTACTTCAATCCACAAACATTTTTGTTAAACATTATAATTCTACAACCAGTCTAAATTCACACATTTCCCTTCAAACGAATGATGCAGTTGTTACTTGTAGCCTATTGGTGATGCATTAAACCTCATTTACTTAAGTCGGACCTGGTATCAAACATAAGAACAACCAGTGTGATTTACAACATGGACTGTGAGGGCGTAAATAAGGGCATACTGTCAAAGAGCTTTAGTATTGTGGAAGCCATGTGGAGCAGAAATCAAATACTGGATGTTCTCTGCAGCGGATGGGAATGAACGGAAACTCGATCCCGCGACCGGCGCTCTAATCAAAAAGCCACGGGCACGGAGATTAGAGGATTCAAAGAGTTTAAACCCGAAAAAAGAGCCTCATTAGCGCAGAATCCTCCGGCATATCAAACATCAGCAAACCAACGCTCCCTGACCTTTCACTAGCATAGATGACGTACGCACATAAGGCAACTTATTTAAGTCTCGTTGACTCACAGATGCATTGTGGGACGGGGATTCTTAAATGACACGCACTTATTTACAATAGGATGCATTGACATGAAATGTCAATAACAGTGGAATTAGAGAAGGAAAACTGATTGAAATGAATCTGAAAAACTTTTAATAGGAACGATTAAGATAACGTACATACGGTAGCAGTAACAATTATTTTCATGGAAAGCGAAAATGTACATAATGAAACAAACATGGGCAATTAATAATAATGATGTAGGGAGAATTTCCATTTGAGTGATGATAAAATAATTCTGGAATGTATTTTTCAGTCAGAAAAATATTTTATACATATAAATAAAATGAATTTCTGCAGTAAGTTTATTAGCAGACATACAGTAACGATTTAAAAAGACAACAAAGAGGAGCCATCACTGTCATTATTTAAATTAATACAGTTAAAACAGAAATGTGTCTGACATGAAATAAAAATATAAGGACAGGAAACATTAATCAGAATCAGAAAAAGCCATATAATTTTGCTAAATGCAAAGAAAGAGTATAGTTTGAAGAAAAATGGACCATAAAGATATACATTGGCACCCTAATGAGGGTTTAATATTTGACTTATCTAATAAGATAACAAGTTGTTTATTATAAAGCCCTTAATCGTTGTATGGTTCTAGCATAAAAAGAAATAACCTAAATACTAAAAAACTGCAAACACTGGTTACATTTCTACTCAATCTAGTCCTCAAGTAATCCTTGGATGACAGCAGAGAGGAAGGCACGTAGGAAGGAATTAAGCAATTACATAGCAGCGGTTATTAATATAAAATAAGCTGCTTAGTCTTGCTGCACCAAACATGTCACTAGTTACAGGTCAGAGTCCAAAACTCACCCATTTACCTCATTATATTGTTTCATCTTTCATAGTTTTCTGTTTGAATGTAAAGCACAGGTGTGTGTATGTGTGTGTGTGTGTGAGAGAGTACTTGTCTGTTTGTGCTTGTTCACACAGATGGAGAGTGTCCATCCATTGGGGAGAGTAAGGGGAGTCTGTAGTGTGGTGTGGTGTCTGTGCCAGGCTGCAGAGTGGGTACATGAGTGGCATTGAAGGCAGCACAGAAGCTGGAGCCAAAGCAGCACACAGAGAGACAGCCAAGGCCAAATGTAGAGGCATCTCACTTGAAGCACGCGGAGAACAACTTAATAATTGCATCCCTACATAAAAACAAACAGCCAAAGGTAAACAAATGCCAAAGCCAAAAAACTGATGATTAAAAGTGTCTTTTTTGGCTGTAACAGAATTAGTTTTGATTTTAGTCTATAAAGCAATTACGCAAATTTTACACACAATAGGCAATTAAATTGCAAAACTGATATTTCAATATGGAAAAGGCAGTATTTTCACTATTTTACATGTACATATTTTATAATGCTGTCAAACGATTAATAGCTTCCAAATAAGTTTGTTTACATAATGTATGTGTGTACTGTGTATATTTACTATTTATATATACAGTGCCTTGCGAAAGTATTTATACCCCTTAATTATTTTTCCACAATTTATGTTGCATCATGTTAAACTGCTTTAATTACCCCCCCACACACACTCAATACACCATAACTGTACAGCAGAAAATAGGTTAACATCTTTGTAATTTATTACAAACAGAAAAGTTAAATAAGTATATTGCATAAGTATTCATACCCCTAACTAAACATATATACAACACAGCAAAAACAGACTGTTAAATTCTAGGGTCAAATTCTAGGGCTGTAAATGGACCTGTAAAACAGTCTCTGGGCCTTTTCCCCCCTAACCTAAGCTACATACCTTCTATGTACATATCAGAGAACAATTTAAAATATTCTCTCAATGCATTCTATGGCACCTTTAATGCGACAAGCTTTGCATCAGCAAATTGGCAAATATCGGTCACTCTTCTCCTCACCTCTTCAACTCGCAAGCTCTGTCAGGTTGGATGGGGAAAATGCACATGTTCAGGTTTCTCCAGAAATATTTGATTGGATTCGAGATCAGGCTGTGGCTGTGCCACTCAAGGACATTCACAGAGTTGTCTATAAGCCACTCTTGCTGTGTGCTTAAGAGACACTGTCCTGTTGGAAGGTGAACCTTCTGCCCAGTCTGAGCTTCTGAATGCTCTGGACTGGGTTTTCATTAAGGCTGTCTCTATATTTTGCTGCATTGTGTTTCTTTTACTCTGATGAGTCTCTCAGTGTCTGCCACTGAAAAACAGCCCCACAGCTTGAGGCTCGCACCAGCACACTTTACTTTTGGGATGGTACTCTGCAGGTGATAAGGAGAGCTGGTTTCCTTCAAACATGATGCTTAGAATTGAGAATGAGAGCAGAGGATTTTGTTTTTTTTGCAAACTCCAAGTGTGTTTTCCTATGTCTTAACTGAGGAGAGGTTCGGGTCTGGTCACACTGCCATAAAGCTGATGAAATTGATGAAGTGTTGCAAAACTTTCAATGATGTTTGTCCAATCCTAACATATGATCATGGAGCTCAACTAGAGTGACCGTCAAGTTCTTGGTCACCACTCTAACCAAAGCCCTTCTTAATTTGGCCAGGAGGGTAGATCTAGGAAGAGTCCTGGTTGTTTCAGACATCCTTCATTAAGGTTAACAGAGACTGCATGCTTCTGCGACCCTTCAGTGAAGCAGATTTTTTTCTGAACTCTTTCACACACTTGTGTCTTAGTGCAAACCTGTTTCTCAGCTCTTCAGACATTTCCTTTTGACCTCAGTGGATGGTTTTTGCTCTGATGTGCATGATCAGATGTAAAAACCTTTAATTAGGACGTGGCTTTCACCCATTCAATTGAATTTGCCACAGGTTCACTTCACACTAAGTGTAGTAACATCTACAAACATAAACGCTCCTGAGCTAAATTTCAACTGTCCCAGATAAAGATATAAATACTTCTGCAATGGAATCACTTTAGTTTATCTGTAATAAATTTGGAAAGATGTTAAAAACCAGTTTTTTTTTTTGCTGTACAGTTATGGTGTATATAGTGTAGAGTGATGTGGAAAAAGTAATTTAAAGCAGTTTTATATAAGACGGCAACATAAAACGTGAGAAGGGTATGAAAACTTTCGCTAAGCACTTTAAATACATACACATGCATGTATATATTTAGTAAAATGTGTTGTTTGTATTTTAAATGTTTATGTGTGTACTGTGCATATTTAATCTTTATATATAAACACACACATGCACATATGTATTTAGAAAAATATGTTATGTTTATATATAATATAAATAATTTGAATAGAAATATATACATGTAAATATTTTCAAAATATATACTGTATGTGTGTTTATATATACAGTACATAATAAATGTACACAGTACACACACATATATTATGTAAACAAAAACTTATTTTGGATTTGATTGATTGTGATAAACCGTTTGACTGCATGTATAATATATTGCAAAAAAAAAACAGACTTTAACCTCTACGAATATTTGTGTCAGCAACATTTTTTTCAATGTAAATGTTTTAAAAATATAAAGAAACCCACCTTGCAAAAGGAATATAGGATAAGCTATACCTGTAAAATAGAAGGCATAAAATGTAAACAAATACATTTAATTAATAACCTACATTTCCTTCTCTTCTGTTTTATGGGGACTTAATAAACACAATGATTTTAATACTGACAAGTATGTACAAACAAATATATTCAATCCCTTACTCGCTCCTGACCTTTACATTTGTATGAATACACCTCAACACAAAACAGTTGCTGAAATAACTCCTCTATGCTCAGTTTTATATGCTTTTACAAATACAAATCCTTGTAGCCCAATAAACAACATCTTAATTGAGTTTTTTATTCTGCTATTTCAAAGTTGATTTAACTCAAATTATATAATAGACTTGTTAAAGGCGCTGTGGGAAACATGAGCCATTCTGGAACTTCTGCCAGATTTAGAGACTGTACTACACATGTCTCCTCTTTCCAAACTCCACCTATTGAGACCACTGTAACCAGAGACGGAGCGAGAAAGAGGGCAGAAGAACATAATCTTAGTATTGCCAAAATCAGAAGCAAAATAGCATTTTGGTGCTTAAATTCAAAGATCCGCCTGAACTCTCAGATTCCTGCTTCAAATATGTGGGCCCACTGAAAGCACAAAATAACTCCTGAAAGCCTAGGGCTGTCAGAGAGACAGGTGTGATATTTCAGGATGACTATTACAGTGATATCTGTCATGTAATAATGTAAAAAAGAAAATGTATCGCTTACAGCACTGCATGGTTCAAAGTTCAATGTTTTTTTTATTGTTTTATGTCACTGGTGTTCTCACTTTCACTCACTCTTATATACACACATTGATGTGTGTGCGCTTGTGAATATACTCCACATAATTACATGTCATATATAAAAAAAGTAACTGGCTTGTATCTTACCATGTAAAGGCCAAGAACTGGAGGATGCAGAACAGCAGAGCAAGGCCTTTGTTCTTCCACTAAAAACAAAAACAAATAAATGAATAAGATAAGGAAAGCAAACAATCACTTATCTTAATAAACATGCAAATTAATTAAATTATTAATACATGAT
The DNA here is from genome assembly GCA_032361165.1 of Enteromius paludinosus. Taxonomy (NCBI): domain Eukaryota; kingdom Metazoa; phylum Chordata; class Actinopteri; order Cypriniformes; family Cyprinidae; genus Enteromius; species Enteromius paludinosus. The sequence goes on along the minus strand of JAUMHQ010000194.1, from coordinate 10,425 downwards.
GACAGCTTTATAAGCATAACAAAAGAAAATCATGGTAAGAAGCCTTCTTACCCAAAAAGCAGCACAGAAGGTTAGCACCAGGCATGTCTTTAACACACAAATGTTTTGATACTCGTTAGTGAATTACATGAAACCCTGAATGTCTGTGCATTAGTGTATGATATCTATGTATGTATGTGTGCTCTCACAATCATAATGCCAGTTGCCAGAGCTCTCGTCTTGTCACACATCCTTTTGAGTTGCTTTAATGGACCCATTAAGAACATTGTGCTGAAAACAATCCACACCCAAAAGACCTCAGGATTGACTTACAGATTCTCACGGATGCTGCAAACCACTGTGTATGTACATGGATCAATCTGTGACATTTCCTTTTTCTAATCATTTGTTGACAAATGCTTTAACATGCTGTAAATGTTACGTTCATCTGTGGTTAACATATTTTAAACCTCTAAAATAACTTCGTTTGATGTATATTTGGGGGCATATTGCATGCAAACGCTGAAAAATGTGCATCATTACTTATTGTAATTTTGTATTGGGGCCATCTTAGTATCGCCAAAATCAATAGCAAAAAACCCCAAGAAATCTTCATGATATTAAACAAAATATTAGATGTAAATGCACACACATTTTATGTTTTTCCTTTTTTAAATACAATTAAGAGGTTCACAGTCACTCACTTATGTGTTAAGGAAAATATTTGAAAATACTATTTTAGTTTTCTATTTCATTTCATGTTTACATCAATGTGTTTGTAGTAAAAGTACTAGTTTTCTACACACTTTTCCACAGCTGACATTTTAAATTCACTTAATTCATTAGTTATAGAAAATGTGTCTTTTAACTCAAACATCCTTATTCGTCACTGACCACATGCCAGTGCATGTATAGCCAGTGACACACCTTGGGTGAAATAATACATCAAAGGTGGACAGATAAAAGCTGCATGACTCACCTTAACAGAGAAGCAATATTACCTAAACTGTAAAAGACTGCAAAGAGTGTCAGTCCGTTTCTCGGCAGCCAAAGCAAGCAGGTTCCCTGAATGACAAAGTAAGGAAATAGTACACATTTGGCTATTGTGTGTACAAGTAAAATAAAACAACGATAATATACAACGTGTACTCTCCTTACCAAAAGTGAACACAAGACGCCGGCCACAAAGCAAGCGATGAATCCCTTGACGCGCGTGCCCCATCCCAGTGTCGACGCTTCATTCGCTGACTAAAACAGCGTGTATATATTCAAGTTAACCAAAAACAGATTCAAATAAATGTGATATTCATAAACAGGAAGATATTAAGCTTTTGCTAATGATTAGCACACGCAAGCAACAAGAAGTAGCAAAAGTCTAGACTCGAATTCAAAACTATCCCCTCTCTCTGTAGACATGATAAGAACTAACGTAAACAAACTTGAAAATGTAATGCAGTAACTACTGTTAACATTACCTGCAGTACGTTGAGGTCGTCATTGCCATCTTGGCCGCTCAAAACTTTCTTTAATTTGTCCATAAAGGTTCAGGTTGATGAGTTTTTATTTTAAAAACAATACAGAAAAGCTGAAAAAAGCCTGGCTCGAGGATACTTCGTTCAAGTAAATATGTATTGATTCGTTCCCTTTCCTGTTTGAAAGTGTAACAGGTGCATACGATAACTTCCGTGTGTAGCCACGGCAACGATTGTGCAACGTCATTACGCTCGACGTTCTGAATCGATACAATGGGGCACAGAAAGTGTTTTGTTTGCTTTCGTTGTTTAATCTTTAATAAAGCTTTCATTTTGTATCAAATTCACACCGATGGTATAAATTAGCTGTCCAGATGTTTCTAGACGAAAAGAGAGGTGTAAAAATTTTACGAATTTTACTAATTTAAGCTTCAAATATCTACACATAACATACTCAAGTGAAAGCTTACTTACTGAAAAATAACCCCACAGTAACTTGTTTATCCACAGTTGTGTCACTTATGTTTTATGTAATGCTCTAAGACACAACAAATGTTAAATTATAATTGTTAAGAGTGCATACTAGTTTTAAAAACCACCTCACAGACATGCAATGCCGTTTGCGATGTACATAAAACCTGCTGCTTTGAAAAAGAAACTCAAGGACAAATATGATGACTGCACTGGAATAGATTTTATTGGCTGTTTTCAGTTAAAGTTTAGTAAACACATCACAGGAATGTGATTTTGACCTTAGTTAGCTTAGTAAGAGTACTGTCAGGATGATCAGTGAAATACTGTATGAACAAATTCACCAAATAGTACTTAAGTATGGTAAAGAAGCACAAACCCTACACTTCTGTTGATGGTATAACATTAGTTACGTGTTTTGAACACAAACAATGCGAGTAGGCCTAGTTTAAATGGTCTAATATAGTTACTGTGGGTACATTTTAAAATGAGCAACTGTACAACTTCATACAACCTGTGCAGTTTGCTTAAACTTCTGCAGTAAAACAAGATATACACAAAATAGAAAAGAATATATTTTCTTAGAATGATTTTAAAAAACAATTTTACACACAGTGATGTTAAAATCATTTAGTCTATGTACAAAGAAATGCTCTATCAATCTGTTTCTCCTGAATAACCTGATTAATCATATGACCACATTTTAGTAGCTGGGTCTTTATCCATTGCCAGTTATCCACCTTCATGCCTGATGTTTTGGTTAACCATCTGATGTCCAAGGTAGTCTGAATGGGAGCTGGAAGAGCTCAGGGCACTATTACTCTGGTAGATGTCCAGTACAGGGGCTCTGGCATGGCAACATGCTTTTGACACGTGGGACAGGTCTGCTTGGCCCACAGCCATTCCTCTATGCACTAAATCAGAGGAGCACATATTCAGTTACATTCAGCTGTTTTGTACAGTGCTTTCAAAGAACAGTATACCCCAGTGAACAAAACACATGGGACAATGGCAAGTATGAAACTCCCTAAGATGGTTAGAGAGAATGAGGAAGAAGTCTTAGGAGTAAACAAAGGCTCAGCAGCTAAAAAAAATGCAGATTAGATATATTATCTGAAATGTCTTGGTTTCTGGGCCATTGCTATTTGGAAATTTATGTTTTCTGAAGTTGAGTTTGATCACTTACAATATCCTGGCAACTAGTTTCTAAAGTCTGAACGTTTACCTCGCTGTGGAAGCTGTGGGAACAGTGAAGCTCTCTGATAACTCCTCCTCCTTTGCGTAGGTCATCATGGCAGATCAGACACAAACTGTCCGCATCACTCTGCAAAACAAACACCACGTTATTATATATTATATTCGATCAACATTTCTCAGTTTTCTATGAAGTAACCCTTTAAATAAACTGATAGTTCTCCCCAAAACAAAAAAATGGACAACACAGGAGTCCACTGAATGTCATCAAATACATTTAAAATTTTTGTAAATTAAAAGTGTAGAAGCTTGTTTCCACCATGGTGTAAAATAAATAAATAAATAAATGAATGCAACATAATAAAGGGGGTGGGGGGGGGGGTACTGTGAGATATAAACTAAGAAATGCAAGATCAAAATGTTGAAGTGTGAGATATAAACTTGCAATTCAATGTAGAATTAAATGTGGAATTCTGTGTTATATCTCACAATTTGGAATCTGAAATGTATTTATTTTTTTTGAAAGTATAATTTCTTTGCAAATATATTACTAAGTGACAAAATATTTAAACACACTTTGGTAAGGTTTGGTTTTATGTTTCTCAACAGGTAGTTTGCTGCTTGTTTTTAGCTTCAGGATCTATAGTTCCACTGATACAGCTAAAGATTTCTCCAGCCATGCCAAAGCACTGTATCATAACAATAAAATGATCTTATCATATATTTATCTAATTGCTCTTGTGATTGTATAACCTATTGGTAATCATTCACATTCTTACACATTAATAAGCAAAATCATATCATACCAACCATAGACATGACATTGCGGTTCCTAAACCGAGCTTTTCTCTCCAGAGGCTCGTGCACCTCAGGGATGGTTGGGATGGCATGTGGCCGGCGCTCACATGCACTGCTCTTGGTGTGCGCTCCCTCCTCACTATTGGCAACATGACTGCAGCGAGAGCGTGGCTGAGCCTCGCCGCTCTGAAGCCAGTGGCTCAGGTACACCGGGCTAGGACTCGTGGTAGCAGCGTGCAAACGGCTCAGATGCATTGCGTTCAGCTGAGCCTGAAAAATGTGCAACAAAAAAAAAATGTATAGAAAAAGCATTTGTTTTCATCATTAATGAAAATACTACAGAATAAATTCACCAGCAAAAAGTTTAATTTCAAAATGTATTAAATTATATTTGGAATTTTAGTTTTGCATTTGCATTTAAGCCAATGGACTCAAATGTTGTTTTATTTGAAAATATTGAAAGAAAAATGATATATAATATATTGTAAAACATATTATGTGAGATTTCATAATATGTGAGAATGATATAAGACCATTTTATATAAGTTCTCATGTGTGCATAATCTTACATTCTTATTATATTTTAAATTAAATATTCATTTGCATTTTTGATGCAGACACAGCACAAATAGAAACCCTAACTTTATTTTAATCAGTTTTGATTAAACAGTGAAAGGTAATTTCAGGATAAACTGCTCTTTAGAGTTGCCCTATTAAGCAGGTGTGCTTTTAGATACTATTTAAAAAGTGTTAATTGAATCAGCTGCTCGTTGGCTGTCTGGAAGAGAAATCCAGAGCTTGGCACCATAACAACTGGTGTGTTTTCTCTGCTACCATTTAAAAGCCTAAACACACTTAAACTGGGTACTAACCAGACATGGAAGTGAAGCTCTGCGACTGGCCAGCGATCGACTTGGAATTGGGATATCCCAACTGCTCTTTCTTTCAGCCTCTGGCTCTTCTTCCTCTTGTTCTTGTTCTTCTTCCTCCTGCTCCTCCACATCGTCCTGCCTTTCATATCCTCCCTGAAATGTGCTAAAGATTTCATCTTCCTCTTCCTCGTTCTCCATGCTAAATAGCCGAAGGCTTCGAGACGAATACCTCTGAAAGAGAAACTGAGAGAAGCAGCGACTTGAAGCCTGCGACTGGGTTCTCGGACGGGCCTTGGATTGCTGATTAAGCCTCTGTGATTAGATCCCCTGGTTTTCCTATCCCATCTGTTTCCTCTGGAACTCTAAGCCTCATAGAGACGACACAGGGGCTGATGCAAGCTCCTTTAACTCCTCAATAATCTGTTTAGGAGAGAGGTGGGGACTTGAAAGAGGAGGGAGGGGGATTCTCAAAGCTCTCTGGAATGATCGCGCTCCAGATCTGGTCAGAATGTTCTAAATGCTTTGGATACTGCATGTATCCTCATTTTCCGATTTTAAAAAGACCAGAAAAAACTAGCATAAAAGTAAAAGCCATGTTTATTTACCTCACACAACCTACACACACAAACCGAGTGTGAACTGGATTATCATTTAAGTAGATACTATAAATGTTAAGCACCTTATAGAGTGCATTCGAAGGGGTGTCTAAAATTAGACCCCACTGATACATGTACATTAAGCCAAACACAGTCAACGATAGATGAAGTCATGACAGGACATTAGACGTTACTAAAATTAAGTGTGACTCATTGGACAGGTAATGCTGTAATCTACTGAGCCACTTAGTCTTTGATTATATCAATCTGCCCTTTCTACTCCTTTTGTCAAATATCCAAGAATAATCAGGAAAGAAGTTTAGTTTTCGACATTTTTAAAGTTTAATGTAACTATAAAGTTGCAAGTAACATCATTTTGAGACACAAAAACCTAAATATGGATTGCCAGTAGATGGCAGTGTTGAGCTAAATATTGTTTCCTCACAATTTAGGGACTGTCATAAAAGTGTAAACAAAATATTAAAAACAACAAGGCTTCTATTAAAAATAACAAGATAATTTTTTTTTTTAAATGCTGCATTTGTATGTAATGTTTATGGCAGATTTAAGAGTTAAGTCTCTTTTAAGAGTGCTTGATTGAGTCCAATAACCAGCTGGGTGAATTCATTGCTGAAAGCCCCCACAAAATCTGCACAGATAATGTTAACGCATGATTTGCCTGGTCCTGGGCACTGCTGCTTGACCCAATTCAGAAGTAGACTATAGGAGCTCAAGGTCATGCTTTGTAACGATTGGCACGGATGAGAAAGAATATACTTGGCATCCTCAGTTAGGTTCAGACCAGCAGCAAAAAAATGACCTGAAATCAAATTCAGGGCAAATATTTAGGGAAGGCAAGCTTTGATGAAAGATATTCTGAAAATTTTCGAAATGTAACTTGTCCTTTAGACTAAAGTCAAACTCAGGACAGACCTCCAGATTGTACTGACTTGGTGTGCTATATATATTTTCTAACTAACCATACATACAGTACGTTTGAAAATCCAGATGATCAAAACTATGAAAAAAAATCTTTAATTGAGAGGACAAATGCAGCTTTTAAGCTACATTCAACAATTTTATTACTGATCAGTCCATTATCTAGGCTATTTATTCAAATCATACTAGCAATACTAATCATACTAATCAAAATAGAAACATGTTAGTAATTAATGTTAGGAATGCATCAAATCATACTAGCAACATGCTATATGTGTGTTAAAAGCACATTTTCTAATATTAAACCATGGCATGTTATGTAAGTTCATGTTAGTAAGATGCTAAAACATGTTTGCAACATTTTGTTGATTTTCTCAAGAGAAAAATCTTTAAACCTGGCAAAATTGTCTCAAACTTTCAAACAATACTTTAAATAAATAAATAAAGTTTATTATCTAACTTCATTTGTCTTGTTTTGAAATGATCACCCACCTGGTCTTCCTTCAGTTTTTCTTTCCTCCAGGTAGGCTATGACATTTTTTGGATCTGATGTATTTGCCCACCAATACTCACAGCGTGGCCACAATTCCTCATATTCAGACGCAACCTGAGAGTCATCATATGACAGAATAACCTGATAATTGTGATTCCAACACTGCTGTAGAGAGGGTAGGATCTGAAATAAAAAACAAGTACACAGATGACCAACTAATTCTATTGAGATTCTGAAGTGTGCATTTGATTGACACTTTACTATCCCATGAGGCATCAGGAGATGATTTGAGAATGGCAGTGAAGTAACAAAACCGGGATGCAGGGAGATCACATGACAATAAAAATGTGTCAGATATTGTAAGTCTGACCCATATTCATACTATGCAGAACATCCTTTTTTCTGTAATTGTCACAAAGCAATTTTTAAATCCAACATTGCACCTATTAACTAGACAGCATGTCATTTTAGATGCAGATATAGTGTCTATAAAAAATAAGGAAACAAGTTAAAACGTGGCCATGAATAAATAATTTGTGGGAACAAAATCTTAATTTGTGGTCACAGTATCTATTTTTTGTCCAGAATGTTATATGCAATGCCTTTCTGCATTTTTATTATAAAAATGTCAACACTTGCATCAAGATTTAAGGTATTTGATAAAATTTGTAAAAGTTTGAAAAATGCATAGAAATTACTTACATGATTGGGACATATTTTACTAGCAAATGTGTTAATGAGGAATTGAATGAGGTCTTTGTGTTGATCCAGGTTCATGCCGTCAAAGGCAGAAAGCGCAATAACGACCACTTCTTTGGTGTGCTGATCTAACCAGCGAGAAACTTCTGTGAGCACTTCCTTAAAATAATAAAACCAGAACACAGCCAAAGTTATAATCGACTTGGATTCAGGAATGAACATTTTTCTAAAATTCCAATCCACCATACCTTCACTGTCAGAAGAGAGTAGATCGCATGTGCAAAGTAGAAAACCTTATCAGGGTCTTTCCTCTTATGAGCTATTCTTAAATCGAGAAAACGAATGCCTAAATCCAGCTGGTCAGAGATGCTATCTTCCTGGATAAAAAAAGATCAAAATAAGCCATGCAAAATGTGTTTTATCAACAGCCAAACGTTTGTTATGATCAGTGTTGGGGGTAATGCATTACAAGTAACGCATACTTTTTAATTTTAGAGTAATATAACGGAGTTACTTTGTTTTCTTATGTATTGACACGTCTCCTGACCTCATGTTGGGAGAAATCAGAAATACAGAGGGATTGTGTGCGATGTGTGAATACAGTGTAGTTCTATACTAAATGTGAATGTGCATTAATTCATCTCTCTATCAAAAAACAGATTTAGATTAAAGGAGCCGTATGCAAGAAATGGCCAAAACTGGTACTGCAATCACTTTCAAAATACTGCTGAGCGGTGTCTCGCCCTCCCCATCCCTGTTGACTACAGATAAGCTGCAGGATCCAGTAATGTTTAGGCTGCTACGAGGAGATTCCAATGGCAAGACACGAGTCCTACACAAACCCTTGTCTTATTT
>JAUMHQ010000193.1:107740-123596 GCA_032361165.1 Enteromius paludinosus | reverse complement strand
TTCGTTTCGTTTTTCTTTTAAGTCAATTTAGAAAAACGTTTGGAATATTTTTGTTTGTTAAATAACCTATACGTTACCTAATGTTACGTTTTTGTTTTTTAAAAGCAAGACCAGCGGCTGAAAAGCTGATGTCTTTTCAAATCATCACGACTTGCCTAAAATAAAATCAAGGTGAAGCACTCAGCAAAGCCTCCCACTGCTGGCCCAAACAGACCACTGAGGGAGAAAAGCATGGGACCTTCTCAGGGTCCTTATTCTCAGTCAAGTTGAGCCATAAGTGGCGCTCCAGCTTCATTCTCCATGATCTGATGAGCTTGTCATGGACCTCAGGAAAGAATGGAGAGGATCTCTGACGAGGGGCTTGTCTCGGTACCCTGGCAGGAACCATTTATTCAGACGGCTGTGGGAATGTTCCTCTGGAGGAGACCATCCCAGCCCCAGTTTTTCAATGCCTTTCAGAGGACACAGAGTAATTTGGCGTCCATCCAAGGTTTCACATAGCTGGGCTCGGACAGCATCAGGGGGAAGTTGCTGTCATGTAGCAGCTTATCATCACTCCCCCCAAACGAGACAGGTATGCACGAGGTATGCATACCTTTCCCCCACAAAGGTTACAATTTTAATAAATTTTATTTTATTAATCCTTATTGTTTTACTAAAACCTTTAAAGTGATGTTATCAGATGCTGATACCATGTTTTTGATATACTGTAATGCATGTAATGCCATAATTATACGTTATGATTTTTACATGGTACCATGTAAACATCATTGTGGTGCTAAATAAAAACAAAACAAAAAAATTGCTAACTAATTAACTAACTAAATAAGCAAGTTAGTGACAAGCAAATGTCTACCTAACCAACTAAAAACAACAACAATGGGTAACACTTTAGAAAAACGTCCCGTTGTAAGTCATTTATAAGTGATTAGTTAATGATGAAATGTTCATCTACAAAACATTCACAAATGATTAATAAGTGATTATTATGTTTAGTTAATTAATTTACAAGTCAATTACAAGTTGTGATGTTGAAAAGGACAAAAAAAATATTTTTTTTAAATTTAATAATGTGTGTAACGTTATTTTAAAGTGTTACCCAACAAGGTTATTATCACACAGTTTTCTTTACTCTGAATAAAACAGGGTGAAAAAAAAAAAAACCCTACCTTGCTTCCACCAGTCTGTGAAACAACAGATCCAGTTTTTCTGGCTGCCTCCCTCCCCCTCTCTCCAGGCAGCTGCCTTTATTAACATGCAGCCCCTTGGCCAATAAGGCTGCAAGGTTTCTGTGACATCATGGGCAAGGGAACAGTAGGCAGGCAGTGAAGCACGCAGGCTGTCGACTAGCCAGTGAGTCCTAGTCTGGGGGTCAGGGAACCGATCTGTGCACAGAATGGAGAGTCTGTGCTTCTATTAGATTTTAGGAATGCTTTGGAGGATGTACAAGGAAAACACAAGGAGGCTTTTAGGGATATAACCAGGAAATGTTGAGACATGTCTCAGGTGAGTTATTTTTCAAGGGCTCCTTTTCTGTCTGCGACGCTCCGAATGCAGGATGAGAGAGAGAGAGAGAGAGAGAGAGAGAGAGAGAGAGAGAGGGAAGATGGAGAGGGGGAGAGGGGTAACGTTAGTGTTCTTCCTCAGCTCTCTCAACATTCATATGTTTTGAGGGGGAGAGGAAAAGATGATGGAGGAAAAAGATAAAACTGCTAATGCATTGTGTCGAAGAGATGCAGTTGCATTCTGTTCGCATGCAGCTACCCCTGCCCAATTTCCAATGATTCCCAATTAACATTGTGGGTGTGTAATCACAATAGCAGAACATTTGGAAACAAACAAACAATAATGCACTGCTTTTTTATTTGCCTGTGAGCATCATTTCTCTCAATGTGGATGCGACCATTACGACCATCTTTGTTCCATTAATAATACGGTCAGATAAATTGGATGGATGGTTCAGCTGACAGACTGATGTCACTGGTGGTGGGCTATGGCCTTTTGTTAGACTTCACGTCTGTATTTTGGTCTTTTATATAGAACGCTTCAGAATGATTGATTTTTTTTATTTATTTATTTATTTTTTACCTCTGCCAAGCCTGCGCAGATGCACAAGAGGCCACACATACACTAGAGCTAGCCACTATCCCTCTTTTATACACGTATTTTTAGATATACAGTGTCAGAAGTAAAGAGCAAGGATGACCGAATCAGATCGAAATCGACCGAATCAGAGAAGGAGGGATTTTTCATTTTATTTCTTGCCTGTGTCCTGTGGAATAAGTGTGCAATGTGTGAGGGTGTGTGAGACCTGGCAGCTAAATTAGCTATGTAGTAATTAAGGATACACTAGATTATTAATTTTGTACTATATTAATAAGCAAAAATCAATATTGTTATGGTTGTTAACTGATATGATGGCAGGTAACCTTTTTTTTTTTTTGTGTAACCTATACTTTTTCCCGGAAACGTCAAACTGACAATGTATGGTTCGATGTGTGTGGAGGTTTCTCTCTGTCCACACCAGGGGTGTCAAACTTAGTTCCTGGAAGGGCCAGAGCCCTGCACAGTTCAGATGCAAACACACCTGATCCATCAATTAATCAATCAGTCGATGACATCGCTGTGAGATTAAATTGTTGACTGGGATGCTATTTTTAACTTCATTTCATCATCTGAACATCAACATTTGTAAGATTTAGTAAGTCAAAACAGTTCTGAGGTTAACTGATTTTGTTTGTGTGTGTGTGTAAACAAATTAATGTTTTTAGATTTCTGGAGCAATTAAATGATGATGATGATGATGATGATAATTGCTATTATTATTTGGAAGTAAAAAGATACAATAGACCTTGTTTCTATTTATTTTACAGAACTGAACATTGGTTTGTGCACTGCAGACACTGTATCTAAATATGTTCCAATCATAATTTCCCTTCACAGATCAGAATCACATATCAGACCTGTTGTCCCCTATTACCATGAAGTTGTCTGGACAACCAGTGTGATTCTGATTCTAAGCAGCTAAGACAAGACACCACCTTAAGACAGCAGCTGCTACATCCATCAGCCAATCAAAGATGAGCAAGAAGGAAAAGAATGACATTCACAAATTAGGGCAAGCTGCAGTAGGACTCTGTTTTGTATAAAGGGGTGTCAAACTTAGTTCCTGGAGGGCCAGAGCCCTGCACAGTTCAGATGCAACTCTAAGATACAAACACACCTGATCCATCAATTAATCAATCAATCACTTTTATTTATATAGCGCTTTTAACAGTACAGATTGTAGCAAAACGCTGAAAATGATCAAATAGGAGAATAGAGTGATGGTAATGTATAATGACGAGATTAAACTATTTATTTATTAAATGCAGAGATGGATCAAAACGACGATAATCACTAAAAAATAAGTGCCCCCTACTAAGCAAGCCAGAGGCGACAGCAGCAAGGAACCAAAACCCCAACCATGAGAAAATGGTGAAACAAAAACCTTGGGGGAATCAGGTTTAGTTGGGGCCAGTTCTCCTCTGGCCAGACGCCCAGCACCTAATTTCCAGATAAATTTTAATAAATGTTTTGATAATAACATAGTTTCAAGTGAAGCGCGGACGAAATTGCCCACAGCTGTTAGCAATCAGCTAATCCTTCCCCTCGTTACGATTGCCCAGTCAAACCTTTTCAGAGCACTATAAAATCACAACTATCCATTCATCCTTATCTCGCTTTTGCAAAGATCGCTAACGCAACATCCTCCACGCCGCTCAAGCCGCCACCACACTCCTTCCAGAGCTGATTCAGCCGCCGCCTCTTCTCCTCAGCCTCGCTCCAGCCAGCGCGATCCAGCGCAGCTTCCCGGCAGCCAGCCGCAGCCCTCCACCAGCCAGCCCGGCTTTTTTCACCTATCACAAATTGTTTTCAGCAAAAGCCGCAGCTAGAGTTTCCCAGTGGAACCAGGGCACCTACTGGGGAGCTCTAGATCCTGACCTGCACAATCGCGTTTTTACAGTTTGCCGTAACTTCACCTGTGCGATCTGCAGGTCTACCACCCATCCTTCCTCCTCCTGTCCTTTAACCTCTCAAAACCCTTCCTCCCTCCCAGACAGACCCAGATCCTCCAGCTATGTTCCCCGAATCCCCTCTTTGTTTCAGGTCCCCACCTCCTGGTTTCCACCCCGGAGTCGCCAGCATTCCCACTCACTCATTTATCTGCCCCAACCTCCAATCACCCATTACCGTCCCCGACACCGTGGACATCCTAATCAAAAAAGAATTAGATGCCACATTCATGATTGGCACTTTTCCCTCCCCCCCCTTCAGCACTTACAGGGTCAGCCCAATCAGGATTGCTACCCGAAAATACTTAGGCAAAAAGAGGCTAATCATAGACCTGTCCTCCCCGCACAACTTGACCATCCCCAGCATAAACAGCTTAATTCCCCTCGAGGAATTCTCACTCCAATACCACACCGTTGATCAAGCCATAGAAATCATCAAAAAAGTAGGCAGAGGCGCATGGCTCACAAAAGTCGACATAACCTCTGCTTTCAAAATCATGCCCATTCACCCCGATTTCTGGCACCTCTTCGGCATTCAATGGCGTAACCTATTCTATTTCGCCGTTCACCTAACCTTCGGATGTAAAAGCAGTCCCAAAATTTTCCACTTGCTCTCCGAAGCTATTTGTTGGATCCTGTCTAACAACTACCAGATTCACCACCTCATCCACCTCCTCGACGACTTCCTAGTCATCTCCCCAGCCCACGCCCCTCCCGCAGCAGACCTGTCTACAGTCCTCAAAGTTTTCAAACACCTCGGGGGAACCCATAGAACAAGAAAAAACATTAGGTCCCAGCACATGCGTCGAATTTCTGGGTATCAGAAATTCGAAGCCTCCCTCCCAAAAGAAAAACTGGACAGAATCATCATGATTTCTTCCAATTTTCTAGCCCAACCCCACTGCTCCAAACGCGAACTCCTCTCCATTTTGGGGCATTTAAATTTCGCCATGCGAATCATTCCCCAAGGCCGCCCCTTCATTTCCCATCTGCTCGCCCTATCCTCCTCAGTCCCTTCCCTCGAGGATACCCTAACCCTAACCGATCTCTGTCTACGAGAACTCCAACTCTGGATTTCTTTTCTTTCTCAGTGGAACGGCCATTCTTTCTTTTACATAGACTGCCTGGCCGACCCCGTAGACATTCAGCTATTTACAGACGCTGCTCCCTCACTAGGCTTTGGGGGCTTCTATCGAAACCGATGGTTTGCCTCCCCCTGGCCCCCAGAACTAGCTGAAGTCCCGCCACACCAAGCCTCAACCGCCTTCTACGAACTCTACCCCATCGTGGTCGCAGCAGCCCTCAGTGGCAAAGAATGGACAGCCTCTTGCATTCTAGTCCACTGCGACAACAAAGCCACTGTCCACTGCATCAACAAACATAGCTCTCACTCCCTCGCTATTATGCCCCTTCTCAGACGCCTTGTCTGGATTTCTGCTCTAAATCAGTTTGCCAAAGAAAACACCATTGCTGACTCCCTCTCTCGCTTTCTGTTTCAGAAATTCAGGACGCTGGCGCCAGATTCCGACCCCATGCCAACCCCAGTACCTCCCTTTTCGCAACTTATATTCCCCTAAACCACCCTTTAAGACCACTTTACGATCATTCCCTCAATGTCATGATCCAAGCAGTCGCCCCCAGGACCTTACAGTCCTACCTCACAGCCTGGAAAGCTTTCAAAACCTTCCACACCTGCTACAACTTTCCCTTCCCAGATTTCTCCCTACTATCCATCACCTCCTCCATCTCCTACCTCAATTCCCTCAGATTTCTCCAGGCCAGCTCCATCAAAGGATACCTTAGCGGAATCCAATTTTTCCATAAATTATTACACGGCTCCATTTCCCCCGCAATCACCAACGCTCAAACTACCCTCATCATCAAATGGCTACAAAGAGCAAACCCTTCTCGCCCCGACCAGAGACTTCCCATAACCATGGAGATCCTAACTCGCTGCATCTCCACCCTCCGCCATGGCTACTGCAACCCTCTCATTGACCGCACCCTAGACGCTATGTTTTCCCTAGCGTTCTTCGGTTTCCTAAGAGTCTCCGAATTTACTTCCAACCCCCCTTTCAACCCATCCATCCACCTCACCATCTCTGATCTCTCCATCTACTACCACGAAACCATGACCTTTTTCATTAAACGCAGCAAAACAGACCAGCTTAATAAAGGTCACCTTGTTTACATTTTTAAGCTCCAGTCCCCCACCCAACCTTACCAAACTCTACTAGCCTTCTTAGCTTTCAGAAGCTTGTTCGCCTCCTCTCCCCTTGAGCCCCTTTTTACCGCCGAATTCAACCAATCCGCTACAAGGTCTTGGTTTCAAAAACAACAAAAAATCATCCTCTCAAAATCCGGAATTCCCCCAGAAAGATACTCCTCCCACTCTTTCCGGATCGCAGCCGCCACTTCAGCAGCAGAGAGAGGCCTCGCTCCCAAGCAAATCCAAGCCTTAGGTCGCTGGACCTCTGAACCTTTCAGAAATTACATCCGCTTAGACCCCGCCTCCATTCAGCTAGCCATGCAAACCCTCTCCTGTCCCTGCCAAAAGCCTCTGCAGAGGTCCTAAGCACCCACCTCATCTCCACTGCGACCAACAACTCTCTCCCCCATAACTAATCACAACATCGCACCTCTCGTCTCCACAGAGACCAGCAATCGCTATCTCCTTAGAGGTTACTTTCAGCTATCACTATTCCGTCTCCACAGAGACAACAACTGCTACCCCCACAGAGGCTAATCCTCAACCACTTCCCTCCCATCTCGGCAGAGACCTAACAACCATCACCTCCGCAGAGTTTAATTCTCAGCTTTTACCATCCCGTCTCCATAGAGACTTAGCAACCGCTACCTCCGCAGAGGTTAATTCTCAGCTTCTACCATCCCGTCTCCGCAGAGACGTAGCAATCCTCACCTCCGCAGAGGTTAGTTCTCAGCTGCTACTATCCCATCTCCACAGAGACTTAGCAATCGCTACCTCCGCAGAGGTTAACTCTCAGCTTCTATCATCCCATCTCCGCAGAGACTTAGCAACCATCACCTCCGCAGAGGTTAAAACATCAGCTACCTCCTCAACGTCTCCACAGAGACCTAGCTACCTCCGCAGAGGTCCGCCTAAAACATTTCCTTCCTATTGCTTTTTTGGGGGGCACGTTTTGGCTGCTGTCCTCTCTTAAAAGCTTTTTGGGGGGGCAGCTGAAGTTCGAGCCGGACGCCGAGCCCTTACCCTCGCTAGGGTTCAAATTGCTAGGGTTCGAGCCCGCCGTTCTTCCGGCCTGCTTCCTGGACAGCAGGCCAACAAGCAAACTTATTTATGCAATCTTATTTGTGAGGTAGCGTGCACAATTGAAAGCGTATGTCAGATTGTGCAAAGGACTTATAGTGTGTGTGTGTGTGTGTTTGTGTGCATTTGGTTTCGGTGATCTGTCCACTGGGGTCATCTAGGTGTTCTGGTCTCAGATGAAGATTATCTCTTTGTTCTAATACACTATCTAATCTGGATACGGACTGAGAAACAGAATAAGAAAGAAACAGAGTAATATTAGCGTAGATGCCATTTTTTTTTACGATGTAATGAGTACATTGTGTGTTAAGGGGAGTGTTCTCGGTTCCTGATCTAATTTATGCAGCCTAATAATCCTTTAAAGGATTTGATGAATAAATGCATATTATTGTGTTAACTGTAAGCCAGAGTAAAGAGATAATGTCTTTAATCAAGATTTAAACTGACAGAGTTTGCCTGCCTCGGGAACAGTAAGTAAATTGTTCCAGAATTTGGGTGCCAAATAGGAAAAAGATCTGCCTCCTGCAGTAGATTTTGATATTCTAGGTATTATCAAATGGCCAGAGTTTTGAGAATGCAGCGGATGTGGAGGACTATAATGTGATAAGAGCCCGCTCAAGTACTGAGGAGCTAAGCCATTCAGGGCTTTATGAGTAATTAACAAGATTTTAAAATCTATACAATGTTAGATAGGGAGCCAGTGCAGTGTTGACAGAACCGGGCTAATATGGTCATGCATCCTGGTTCTAGTAACTCAACTCAACTCTCAACTCAATTTTATTTATATAGCACCATTAAAACAACCACTGTTGACCAAGGTGCTGTACAGTCAATCAAATATCAACATTTATGCAATAAAACATCATGAATTACAGCACAGAGCAGCACTGACCAGTTCCAGTTAACTACAGTTAAAAGCAAGAGAAAAGAGATGGGTTTTGAGTTTTGCTGTAAACTCATGCAGTGTGGAAACAGATCAAATAGACACCGGTAAACTGTTCCATAGTTTTGGAGCAGCAACTGCGAAAGCTAGGTCACTTCTTGATTTAAATTTAGACCGAGGAACATTTAGTAGTCTCTGGTTGGAAGACCTAAGAGACCGTCCAGGGTTGTGAACAGATGTTAATTCTGACAGAAATAAAGGAGCTAACCCATTCAGTGTTTTAAAAACCAGCAGCAGAACTTTAAAATCAATTCTATAGCGAATTGGGAGCCAATGTAATGATATTAAAACTGGGGTAATGTGCTCTCGTTTACGCACACCAGTAAGGAGCCTAGCAGCAGCATTTTGTACCATTTGCAGTCGATTTAAGAGCCTCTTGATTTATACGTATATACAGGGAGTTGCAGTAGTCAAGCCTCGTTGATATAAAAGCATCACTTTTGCTAATACTCGAAGGTGGAAAAAAATGGTTTTGACTACTGTACTAATCTGTTTGTAAAATTTAAGGTCAGTATCAAAATAGACCCCCAGATTCGTCACTACTGGTTTCAACACAGGAAGACAAATGGCCAAGATTTAAGCCAGGGGGACTAGCAGCATCTGATGATTTAAACACTATAATCTCAGTAAGGACTTTAGCTTCAGCATTTTGAGCCAGCTGTAGTCTATTTATCAAGCATGCAGAACAACCACCCAATAAAGCATTACAATAGTCTAACCTTGAGGTCATAAACGCACAAACTAACATTTTATGTGTTTTTATGTTTAAGTAATTTTTTTTTCTTGTCTGTTAATTACACTTCAGTATAGGAGAGTAAAAGAAGCCTGCTCAGCATAACCTACTCCGTCCCTTTGTCTGTGTTTTACGATTAAGTAAAAAAGGGCAAAAAATCTTGTATATTTGTACAATTGTATATTTACATACTTTTTCAGTTATGACAGAAAATCTTTTTTTTCTTAATCATGATTTTTTACTGTGTATTCTAGTCACAAATATTCCTGAAATAAATAAATAAATACAAATTACATCTGACTGTGAGTTTCTCATAATTTCAACACATCAAGCTTATGCAATAAAATTTTGCATAACTACTACACATTCAAGCACTCTTCATATATTCATATTGGTTTTACTTTTGCTGTATTGGCTAGTGTAATCCTCCCAGCTCTAGGCCCCTGGTGGTCAGAGAGCATGGCTTTCTGGCCCTATAGCCCTGAGCCAAAAGTTATACTCATCTGTTAAAGCAACCATTCATAGCACTCATTCAACAGATAGCTGTTTTCACAACTGTAAAATGTATTTGTCAGCTTTTAGCAGACTTCATAGGGGCACCACCCATCCAAAATTACACAAGTTCAATATTTTTTTGACACTGACCAAATTGCTTTGATACCATTGAATATCCCAAACCGACTTGTCATTCGTTACCAAACTTTAATACCTAAGGGGTTGAATCTCGTTTCGTCAACATCAGTGAGTCAGTAAGCCTGCGGCACTAGATGTGTTCAACTAGAAGTGTCACCACACAGATCGATTGTCTGCGAGAGCATGGAGCAGAGCGCTGTCTATAGCTCTTGGGGTGCTGTAATACACCGCTCTATCTGTGCATCTTCGTGTCAAGTCTAACACCTACTAGTTTACACCGATTACACTCAGATGTTGCTCACACGTGAGGCTGTATCGTGAAAGTGTCCCAATTAGTGTTGGGCAACATGCTTAAATTTCATATCACCCTATCGTCAGCATGTGAGGTTGCGATACACAATATCATAATGCTGATTTATTAAATGATTTCATTAGCTTAATTGGAAAGTGAACCAAATCAGCAGAAGCCTGAAGTTTTTTAATATGACTGAATTTGTATTTAACAAGATAATTTGTTTTATTTTTACTTATTATAGTATTACTATAGTATAGGTGATATTTGAAGAAGAAAATAAATAAATAACTTTTTCATAAAACCATGAAACTTGGTACACTTGTAGAGTTTTAGATTATAGTTATATAGGGCCCTGCATATTTTCATAAATGGAGTCACCTTGTGGTTGCTACGGTGACCATTTTACTTTCCAAATAATGTATTTTGTGTGATACAATGATACTAAATACAGCAAATAAACTGATCAGGTGAAGAGATGGTGAAATCAGTTATATGAGAAGAAACTAACAGTATCTGACCTTCAAAGTATCACAGCATTTAGAAAAGTACATATTATGGGTATTTTTTTTTTCTTTCTTGATTAACTATTTGCTCAATAATACATTAAAATATTGTTTTCAAAAATATGTTTATATATTGTATTTTTTCAGACACTAGAGTAGTGTTCTTCCAATATAGTCTGGTTCTATGCTCTAACAACATTCTAACATCAAACACAGACGGCAATGAAATCAGGTGAATGGTTTAATTCAGTGACTTCAATGAATTAAAAAAAGATGCAGAATTAAATTTGCAAACATACAGTGGGTACTGGAAGTATTCAGACCCCCTTATTTTTTCACTCTTTGTTATATTGCAGTCATTTGCTAAAACCATCAAGTTTCCCCCCCCCCCTCATTAATGTACACACAACACCCCATATTGGCAGAAAAACACAGAATTGTTGAAATTTTTTGCAGATTTATTCAAAAATAAAAACTGAAATATCACATGATCCTAAGTATTCAGACCCTTTGCTAAGTATTGAGGAGAAGTACCCTTTGATCTAATGAAGCCATGAGTCTTTTAGGAAAACTTTAAGGGGGTCTGAATACTTTCCGTACCCACTGTATTTACCGTAAACTTAATTTACAGTCGCTCTCTGGGGCCAGAGTAGTCCCCCACTAAGAGAAAGCCAAAGTCCTACATGCGGATGGTTACACGCAGATGAATCACTAATATTTGATGTAACAGAGAGAATAATATTTTGTGTAGAGTATGGTGTGGTTGCAGGCTGGAGGGTTATAAGCACAGGTGGGTTTTTGGGGCCAATATTTGACTATATTTATAGTCCAGTTCGCGCTGAGCAATGTAGCCAATTGTGCTGCCACCGATTGATACCTGTAGTGATTATAAAGGGAGTGCTCTTTGCTTGCTCTCTGTATTCAATCTATTCACAATTAGACTAAACATTTAAAAAAATTAGTTTTGTCTAGCTCATGTAGATTTAACAAAGGTATGGGTCCCAGTTTTATGTTAAATGGGTCGGTTATTGCATTACATTGGTGTTGTTGTCAGATAACATGTTGGATGTTCTGTTAATTATTGCGATCATGGGAAGATTTCATCAGCCAGGAAAGGTGAACAAAAATGCCTCACAAGGAGTTTGCCACAAGGAATGACTTACTTACTGGTTTCAGGCTTCTAGAGGGGATGTAGATTTATAAAAGTGAGAAGGAGGCTGTTTTGTACAACAAACATCAATGTTTTGAACTTGATGCAAGCTGCAACTGGTATACAGTGCTGGAAGATAAAGACTAAAGAGAGGTGTTAAATGGGCCCTTATGGACTTCTGAATTTTGAAACATTTGTCAAGGTTTGATTGCACTTGATGTGAATCCAGCTAGAAAGAAATTACAATAGTCCAGCCTAGAAATGACAAGGCCTGGTCAAGAAGTTGTTCAGCATGCTCTGTTTGGAAGGATTTATTAACAGGAATTGTCATACAGGCATGGTCAAACTTCGGTGAACAGTTATGCGGAGGGGAAGGCCCAATCCCAATTCTATTTTCTATCCCTTTGCCTACCCCTCGCCCATTCCCCTTGCCCCCTGAAATAAAGTGGAAAGGGGAAGGGTTAAACATTTTTTCCCTAAGAAATGGGACACCACTACTACACTGTTATACGTCATCATCCATTGTCACCAGGTCCTAACGTTACGTCAGAGGACATTGGCAAATGTAAGCACCGTTCATTTACAATGTACAAGTGAAACAAAACAATGCGTTACCGGGTATATGACATAAAAATATATCTCCTAATATTGTGCAATCGGTGCTATCTGCTTGCAAACTTTTGCGATTTTTTTTTATGTTTCTTTACAGAACATCACCGTAAACACAAACACAAGACAGATGGTAATATACATATAGTGAAAACTGTCATAAAAATCCTTATTAATGGCAAAGATTACTTACATACATGGGTCTGCTTGCTCAAGTGAGCTGCCATGTTGGAAATTTCTCTTAGCCCTTCGTTTGAAGTGAGGTCCCGAAAAATCTTAGTTTCGAGGGCTATCTAGCCCTTCCCCTTCCCCCTACCCCTCCAACCAAACAAGAATTGAGACATGAGGTGAGGGGTAGAATTGGGATTGGGCCTAAGAGGTATGAATAGTCCTAGGGCAAGCGTGGGTCGACAACAGAAAATGTAGCTCAAGGCTTTGACAGGCATATTAAACAGCAACTCAGTCTTTTGGGTAGCAATCTCCTGATCGCTATACAAGAGGTCAAATACAATGGAATTTACAGATCACTCAATTCTTTGTAAGTGGAAAGTAAAAACTTGAAATATCAGCAGTGTATCAAATGCTTATTTGCCCCACTGTATATTATGCATGTATAAGTGTTATCTAAGTTATGTATAAGTTTATCTTGTAATAACAATTGATATAATCTTTGTGTTCTGATGAGGAGTGAAACATACATCTTGAGGCCTGAGGCTGTGGGTAAACATTACATTACATATTGGAATGCTAATTATGAAAATTGCATCAATCCTTGACATTTATACTAGTCTTTATTTTGATGCAGCTTAGCCAAAGTAAATAATACAAAATGTACTTTCTATTAATTTAGCTAAAATAATATTTAGCAAATATCACTGTTAAAGAATCGTCATTGCCAGAGAACACCGTTTTTATTGTTGCTTGGTTTTATTTTGTTTGTTGTTGTTTTTGTTCTGCTTTGTTTAAAAGTTTTAAATTTGTTGTGAAACAATTAGTGGGCTTGGACACATACACTGCCCTCCAAAAGTTTGGAAACGCCCTAGAAAAGTGGTATTTATGCTGATATCATCCAAAACCACACTTTGCCAGGGTAGTTTCCAAACTTTTGGAGGGCAGAGTATTCACTATGTTTTGTCTCAGAGTGCAAACATAGTTTTAAAGCTTCATTTGACGAGATAAACATACAACATGTTCGTTCTCTCCTCCTTAAATTTAGAGCTATCAAATTCCTTGTTTTGGACTTTTGAGAATTAGGCTTAGTTGAAGAAATATCAGTATTTGTCTTTTTTAGCAATGCCACTGACAATCATTTATCGATGTTTAAGAGACACATACACTAAACAAGGTTGTTGATTGTGGAATGTTGGTCCACTTCTCTTCAATGGCTGTACAAAGTTGCTGAATATTGGCTGTAAAATGTAAAATGCTGTCATATACACCAATCCAGAGCATTCCAAACATAATGAATGGGTGACATGTCCGGGGAGTATGCTGGCCATGCAAGAACTGGGATGTTTTCACCTTCCAGGAATTGTGTACAGATCTTTGCAACATGGGGCCATTCTGTCGTTCTTTTTTTCCTATGTGTGTTTCACACAGATGCACACAAATTAGCTCCTCCGCGAGACAGAACGGTTATAGAGGAAGTTCTGAAAGGCTCTTTGAAAGGAATGGATCGCCAAGATTCGGATCCCCTCATAAATCCCAGAGCCATAAATCCCATCACTACAACTGACAGCCAACACAACCAACATGCAGATGCATATCCTACGGCACAATCCAGAAATCAATTTATCTGCAGCACAGAAAACAACCCAGCAGTTCTTTGGTGTTCAGGTTATAAAGATTTTTCAAATGTTATTTTTTATAAAAAAATATTGTATACAATATACTATACATTTAGAAATAGTTGAGTTCCCCTCCCCTTCTTTACAGTGATTTGACCTACTTTCCCTACGCTACACACATACAAGTCAGATACAAAAGGTGCACAGCTTTTATTCAGTTGGAAAAAGTCGTTTCTTCAGCATTTATTTAGTGCAGTGCGCGTGCAAGCTAAATTGACAACATTGCAAAAAAAAATTTTGAAGAAAAAAATCTAAGATTTCATTGAACCAGAGAAAAACTTTGAAAATAATGACGCAGTCTCCATGCCACAATATTAATAGAAGCTAAGTTTTCCACAGTTTTGACATATCTTTATAAGTACAATTTGACTGTATTATTTGTGTCCCCTTCAAAAACTGCCTGTGAGAAATTTTATGGTAATGGTCCCCCCCTACTGTTAAATTAAATTTACGCCCATGGCTTGGATAATTTAGAAGTTTCATCTGGTCTTGTTCAGATATATAGTTGAGTATAATCAAAATAACATTGGAAACTAATACCTTATTTTCTAATAATATTACCAAGGGACAACATATATATTGAAAATAGCAGAGGACGTAAGACAGATCCTTGTGGTACTCCATACTTTACTGGTGATAATTGAGATTAGAGCCCTGCAAGGGCCTCAAATTTAGGCCCAAGCCCGGCCCTGGCCCGAGACGCTTAGGCCCGAGCCCGGCCCGTGTCCGACAGCTTATCAGAATTACCAGCACGAGCCCGTCTTTTCCCCTTCTACCAGTTTTGAGTGTAATTGCAGAATGATTATATTTTGTTCCATTTTTTATTAAGCTAATTTAGACATTTTTTGTTCGTCAAATATAAGTTTGTGTTTTTTAAGGTACCGAGCAGCAGACAGCTGATCATAAAGTATGACTGATCAATTTAGCCTTCTCAAATCATCATGACTTGCCTTAAAAAAATTGGCATTGTTTAAACGTTAAACAGTAAAAGAATAAATGTCCGTCATGATGGTTTGTGCAGAGAGTGGCGCTATAAAGCACGTTCTGCAGAACATAGAGGCACCCGCCAGCACTTGGATTTTATAGCCTTCGCCTTAATTTTCTCTGATAAAGGTAGGAGTAATACATCATCTAGAACTGTAAAGGGTCTACTTTTATTTTTGTGCACTGACAGTAAACGTGATTTCATTAAACAAGCGCGTTATGCCTCTCACATTCCTTCACTTTTAAACAGCCTAGTTAACAAAAAAAAAAACTAAAACAAGTTATATCACTGTATTTGTAGGTGCTTAGAAACACATCCTGATTTTGCAGAGTTAGACGTGTTCCCAGATTTTGTTGACCCGGGAACAACATTTTAATTGACCATTTCTCTACACCTTAACCTAACCTTACCCATAAGTAATCCCTAAAATCTGAGGAAATTATAGATAAATGACACTGCTGTACAAGCCCCAAAAACTGATCGTAAGCCTAAATTTCCAAAAAACTATAAACTCGTTATTTAAATCTGATTGGTTAATCACAGTGTTGTTCCAGGGTCAACAAACTCAGCAAAATCAGATTCTGCCTTTAGGCACCTCATTTTATGCCACTGTGTTCCTGCTGAGATTTGGCTGTACTCATTCACCAGCCTCTCTGTATGATAGCCCGTGGTTTATGACATGGTCAATGATACTTATTTACAGTTTTTTCCGATTGCTAACACACAATTTTTCAAAGTAGTGTGGTTTTATCAAAATACTTAACACAATTCACAAAACCACACACCCAAACTGCAAAATATCTCATATATCCTG
>JAUMHQ010000193.1:77604-92998 GCA_032361165.1 Enteromius paludinosus | reverse complement strand
TACACTGATTATATCAAAGCTGATACTGTATGCTAATAGAAAAAGCTGTCATTATAACATATTACATGCTATGAATTTATTATAACCAGAGACTTAATATAATAAAGAGACTTGAGACTTGACTTGGAATCTAGCTCAGAGACTTGAGACTTTACTTGGACTCTAGCTCAGAGACTTGAGACTTGACTTGGACTCTAGCTCAGCGACTTGTTAGCATCTCTGATAAATAGCTTAAAATATCATCTAGTTTTGATGTTGGGTGCCAGAATCAGTGTTATCCAACAAGAAATGTCTGTAAGACATGCTGAGATGCGAGGAGCTATTTTCAGCTCATTAGGATGGAAAGAGAGGTAGAGTTTAGGGATGGGCATTTTCCAAAAAATATTGTATTCAAATATTTAGGCTTAGAAAGAAAAATGAATATTAGTTTATTTAAATGAGGCTTAATGAGAAAGGTTAAAAAAAAAAAAAAAAAAAAAGTGAAAAAAAAAAAAAAAAAAAGTCTTTAGAAAAAGAAAAAAGTCAAGTGGAAGGTCGAGGAACAAACAGGCAGTCAATCACCAGCAGTCAGATACCACTTACTGTAGGTAAACGAAAACAAGGAACACTGGGTAAATTCGGAAGCACAGCATATCATGTCACATGTAAACAACAAACCGAGAATACACTTAGACTTCCGGAGTATTTATACATGTCAGAGTGGGCGGAGACAACAATAAAACACCATGACAACAAATTAGTCTGCGGAGACAAGGGTTCATGGAATGAGTTCATTGAACAGAGACAAACACACACAGAGTTCATAGAGCGCTGGAGTGCCATTCAGTGGCCTGAGCTTGCCATCCAGCTGATCATGACAATATATATAGTCACAGCCGGATTAATGCACCGGCTTTATATGGCTTCAGCCTAGGGGCCCCCGCCTCCCAGGGGGCCCCCAACTGGTCAAAAGAAAGAAAAAACTTAATATCCATTGGATTAAAATAAACATTTCAATAAGCGGATGCTGATTGGGTGAGGCAAATCCGTCTTCAGTATATAAACGTCAGACGCACGTCACTCACGCCATAGATGAACAATGATATTAACGCTGGTTTCACACTGCACGCGTCAGCAGGGCGTATTTTTTTCTGCGCCCATATTAACGGATGAGTGCTTTCGCAGGAGTGGTGCGTAGCAGGAGCTGAGCAGAAGTGTCAGTGCATTGTTCTTGATCTAAACTCAAACTGACCATATTAACTTGAAAAGTAACAGATTTTAACATAAAATCGTGGAATTTATGTTTTTCGTGTTTCATGCTCACCGTATGATAAAATAAAATGCACAAAAACTTATAGGTTACTTCTGTAACCACTGTTCCCTGAGACATGGAACGAGTACTGCGTCTGCTAAGACGCTTATGGGGAAAACTCCTTTTTTCCCTTAACTAAAGCCTTTCTAAAACGCAGTTTTTATTTAAAACTGCACAGCCATTGGCCGCTGCAAGTGTACTTGTTTAGCCAATAGGCGAAGCGCCGCCTACAGTGAGCCAATGGCCGCCGGTCATGCTTATTTGAATGAGGGGGGTGTATCCCTCGCTATATAAGAGCGGGATAGCCCAGCCCACTTCAGTTTAATTCGACTGAAGCGACGGCCTCTCATAGCACAGCACGGAACGCAGTACTCCTTCCATGTCTCAGGGAACAGTGGTTACAGAAGTAACCTATAAATTCCCTTTCGACATTTCACTCGTACTGCGTCTGCTTCTTATGGGAAACACAGTACAATCCCACCATGCTACAAGGTTCTGAACTAGGAAGCCTGGGAAGCGGACCTAGGGGAAACCCGAGGTCTCAGTGTCACAAGCACGCCTTGTTCAATCACTTGAGGGCGAAATGCCTATACCCGCGGCGATAACGCGGCCAGGTAATGTGTATACAAGTGATACGAATGTAATGTGATACGATACATATGTGTCTCCCTTTGAGCGCGAAGTGGTCAAACAGTGAGAAAACCCCGATATACAATTATAACGCTCTTAAGCCTGACCAATTCGGGCTGGCTTAGAGTGTATTACTGTGTTTGCAACAAGCAGCGACTGATGTGGAAATTAGCAGTCAGCAGGCACTAGTCATATTAACTCCTTTAGATATAGGTATCTGAAGAGTTAGCACCTTATTGCGCAGCCGAAGGCGGCGGTGAACTCCCTCTGCCTTTTTTTTTTCTGTTGATAAGCCGGCGAGTGCCGGTGTAGTTGCGTTAGGCTATAACTGAGGCTGAAAAGCTGTAGTAAGGGAGCCCATATCTTTAATCTGACTCACTTTTTTATGCAAGGGAGTTGAATAATAAAGCGCTTTTAGTGAGATTTGGGGTGTAATTGTGTCATGCTGTAACTGGAGCATAGAGCTGCAGTTAGAGAGCGTAAAATGACGACCGCTTAATCTGACTCGCTTTGTAGAAGGGAGTTCAGACAAATAGTAAAGACCTTCTCAGCGCTATATGTGAAGCTCGAGTGTGATTATGTCAGGCTATAACTGAAGCAAAGAGGGTGCAGTTAGAGAAACCAAGTGACAATATATTCATCTGACTCGCTTTAGTGAAGGGAGATCAGAGAGGTGCAGAGCACTGTGAGTCTTCACAGAGAAGTGAGTTTGCGGCCGGATTAGGTCAACCCTGGCAGCGAGTGTTACTCAGCAGAGAGAACCTTAGCATATAATGCTGGGATGTCCAGATTATAGAACCTGGCAAAAGTGGACGGCGAGGTCCAGTCAGCCGCCTCACAGATCTCTGACAGTGAAACACCACTAGCCCAGGCCCATGTTGAGGCAGTGGATATAGTAGAATGACATTTAACTCCCAGGGGGCATTCCAAGCCAGCTGAGGAGTAAGCCAGTTAAATAGCGTTCACAACCCATTTTGCGAGCCTTTGCTTCGAGACCGGTAGTCCCTTAGAGCGGGCACCGAATCAGACAAACAGCTGATCAGAGCATCTGAAGACAGCTGAGCGCTCAATTTACGTTCTCAATGCCCTGACTGGGCAGAGAGGGTTGGAATCCTGTCCCTCTGAAGGCGGCAAGGCCACCAGAGAAACCACCTGAGCTTTAAACGACGTGGAGAGTACTTTTGGTACGTAGCCGTGCCTTGGTTTCAGGGTGAATTTTGAGTAATTTTGCCCAAACTCCAGGCATGCGGGGCTGACAGACAGCGCTTGCAGGTTGTCTGCTCGCTTAACAGATGCCAGTGCTAAAAGCAGGGCAGTCTTGAGTGTAAGCATTTCCACTGTTACCGTTTGAAGGGGCTCAAAGGGTGGGTTTTTTGAGGGCATTCAGCACCGTGGGGAGGTCCAACGACGGGACAGTGTGAGGGCGAGGGGGTTTCAGCCACCTCGCGCCTCTTAAGAATTGGATGAGTAAAGCCTCCTTAGCCACGGTTTGTCCTGCTATCAGGTCGTGGTAGGCTGATATAGCCGCCATGTAAGCCCTGAGTGTGGAAAGGGCCCGGCCCGTATCCAGCAGGTGCTGTAAGAATGACAAAATCAAAGGCACAACACACGTTTTTGCGCTGCTTTCGTGGCGCTCCTCGCACCATCTAGAGAACACATCATACCACTTCAAAGCATAGACACGTCTCATAGACGGGGCTCTATCTTGAGAAATAGTGTTCAGCACACACTCTGGGAGATCTTTTGTAGGCTCCCGTCGAGCGGCCACCCGTGTAGAGCCCACAGCCACAGCCCACAGTAGAGGCCAAACTGCAGGACCAGCGAGGCTGCTGACATCAACCCGAGCATCCTTTGGAAAGCCTTCAGAGTGCGCTTGGTGCCAGACACGAAGGAGGCTGCGCTCGCTCGAATGTTCGCGGCTCGCCCTGGTGAGAGCGTTGGTGTCATTCGCCTTGAGTCTATCACTGTTCCCAGAAAAACAATCTGTTGGCTGGGGGACAGTTTGCTCTTTGCGAAGTCCCAGGTAATGCAAATGGTTGAGTAGTATCTCTCTGTGCTTCTCCGCTTCTATTCGCGACCTGGCTAGAATAAGCCAGTCGTCCAGATAGTTTAGCACGCGGATTCCCATAGCCTTTAGGGGGGAAATCGAAGTATGAATAATTTTGCTGAAGGGCCTCAGTTTTTTGGCAAACTGAAGGCAGTAGCCTTTTTCTAATAACCCCAAAACCCAGCTTGACACTCCGTGAATGGTGCGCCATGCGTTCAAGCGGAGTGATAAGGGTTTTATTATGTCTATAGTTAAGTCGCTGTGTAGGGACTGGTAACTTATGACAGATTGTGTTTGTGTAAAACTGCTCTTTTTGAGAGTTTGTGTGGTCGCCTTTAAAAAGGCGTGCTGCAAGGACTCTTTTACGGGTCTTTTTAATGCAGCATTTAGTTTCTTTACCGTGCCTGGGGCTCCGCGAGGCAGAGGGTGCTGAAGTGGAGCAGCTTGTGAGAGTCAGCGAACGTGCGCGAATAGACTGTAAGGCAGCCTATAAAGATATTGCAGCTAGAATTATGTGCAGTCAATCATCAAGAAGCACACACTGAGGCTGATTGTGTCTGAATAATTCGCTCAAACACCCTGCATTTCAAGCGCGAATTCATTTCGCGCCTTTGTAGGGGAGAAATGAGAGCGTGAGAGTGTCAGCGAAAATGCGCGTCAAGACTGTAAGCAGCCTTATAAGGATAGCGCAGCTGAAATCAGGTGCACTTAATCATAACTCACTTGAACATACTCCATCTCAAACGCGAATTCATTTCACGCCTTGAAAGGGAAGAAATGAGAGCTTGAGAGAGTTAGTGAGCACGCGCTGCCAGACTGTGAGGCAGACTGTCAGCTCACGCTCCTTTTCGAGCGTTTATAAGTGATAGTGAGCGAGCGAGTGCGCTTGAGTGTGAGAGAGTCCCAGGCAGACGACACACCCCTGTGTTGTCTGACTGTTTTTACTCAGGTCCGCTGACGAGGTTTCATTCAAAGCAACAGCAGAAATGTTTTGTGTTTCGTTACTGAATGAATCAACGTTTTCAACAAATCAACTCAATGATTCAATGAGTCAATGATTCACTTGGCTTGTTTTTTCGTGAATCAGGTGTTTAAATAAAAGACCAATGAATCGCTCATTAAATTTTCTGCCATCTACTGGTGATTTTTCCCAATATTCTTTAACTTGTTTGTTCAAAAATATTTAAAACATTAATCTTATAAAACGATGAATGCAATTGAAATTCTGTGGTCGAAATGCCTTTATGGCCTCAGCTTCATTAAACAATGTGTAATTCAGTGGTGAGAAAAAGTATGTGAATCTTTTGAAATCTTGGTTTCTGAATAAATTTCTCATAAAATGTGAGCTGATCCTCATCTAAGTCAAGGCTCAGGGTCAAGACAAACATGATCGAGCGCCGGCGAGTCAGTGGAGGCATAGGCAATAGGGTAAACCATAAACAAAGCGAGAGTCAAATACCAGTAATCAGTGTCCATAGGGAGTCAGAGAGAATATCCAGAAACAGGCAGAAATCAGCAACGAGTAAATCCAAATGGTAAAACAAACTAGGAACAAAGACACAAATGAAATACAGGAACCAGGTTAACGATACAATGAACCGTCACAATAACAAACAAAGAGGGGCTTTTATGCCCACCAGGGCCGACCACACAGTTCTAGTGCCCTACAGGGCCGACCAGACAGTTTGAGTGCCCTCCAGGGCGGAGCAGACGACTGTAGTACCCTTGCGAGGCAAACCCATCAGCGACGACACCCTGCTAGACCGAACATTACATGATCAAATACTGTCAACTTGTTAAGTGCTCCATATCGCTACCCAGTGGATTTTGCTTGAGATTTATCATTTACTCCCTGCATTTTCGGCCAGAAAATAAACACAGTATAATTGGAATAGTGTTTTTATTTTTCGAATAAGAATTACAGACCAAATATTCAAATGTTCGTTTATTCGTGCACACCCCTATTGAGTTGAGTGTCATCAGCATAACAATGATATGAAGCAACTGAGAGCGAGGCAGTTTCAGTCTAATGTCCACTTCTCATAATTGCAAACTAGTCACTTTTCTGTGAAATTCGCCATCAGCGAAGACACTCTCCTGGGTGGTGCTGACAGTTGGGATGCCCTCCGGAGCTGGCCAGGCAGCGTTGACGGCCACTGGGGCGGACCTGACGGCAAGAATGCCTTCCAGGGCGAGGCAGACAGTGGAGAGGCCCACCTGGGCTCACCAGTCAGCGAGGACGACCTCCAGGGCAGAGCGGGCTGCAACAGCGCCCTCTTGAGCTGAACAGACAGATATTGCGCCTTCGGGACCACACAGACAGTGAACGTGCCCTCCTGCAACCAACAGTCAGGGATATCGCCCTTCGAGATTGAACAGGTGTAGGTGAGACCTACCTGAACCCAACAGTCAGTGATAGCGCACTGCTAGACCAACTAGACTGTGAATCCGCTATCTGAGACCAGACAGACAATGAATGTTCAGCCCTCTTGAGCTGATCAGACTGACCGATACCGACTTCTCCAGAGATGGTGCAGCCATAAGTGGACCCATTGGAGTATCCAAGCCACCCACAGGCTCCGGAGGTTCTGGCCCTGGGACTTCACAGTCAATGTGGAGCTCGGGTGGTCGGTGTACCACCACTGGCTCTGGCGCTTCTGGTAATATCCAACCTGGCTCACCAACCGGCTCAGGCGGATCTGGCCACCATGGTTCCGGATGACAGACAGGGTCTGGCGGATCCGGCCAAACAGGATCTGGATCACAGACTGGGTCTGGCGAATCCGGCCACACAAACCCAAATCGCAAACCGACATGACTGGACACGGCTCCTCGTACCTTGTAACGGGAGTGGGACCCGAGATTTGTGGGCTCGGAACCGTGAGGACCTTCAGCAGCTCGTCAGGCTGCGGAACCAGGGCCGACTGGACAATACACAGCTCCTCATACCCTGAAACGGGAATGGGACCTGTTATTTGCAGCCTAGGAACCGCCAGGTCCTTCAACAGCTCGTTAGGCTGTGTAACTGGGACTGGCTGAGCTGAACACTTTCCCTCTCGTCGTGCTGTAATGTCAGAACCCGTCACTAGCGTTTTAGGGACCACTAGGACGGGTGACAGCTCCTCAAGCTGGAGAACCTGAACCGATTGGGCTTGAAACAGCACTCCTGGCTGTATAACCGGGACTGACTGAGCTTGAAACAGCCTCTTTAGATGTAAAATCGGGACCAACTAAGCTTTACACGGCTCGCTACACTGTGAAACGGGGCTTGAACCCATTATTTGTGGGTTAGAGACCGCAGAGACTGATGACAGCTCACCTGGCTTCCTTACTAGAACCGACGGGGTCTGGCATGACTGCACAGGGTCTGGAAGCAGCAGCCTGGGTTGATCCTCCCATATATCAGACAAAGGCTCGCAGTTTGCCGCCATCTTGTGCTGCGTCTCGCGATCAGCCGCCATCTTGTGTTGCGTCTCGTGATCAGCGGCCATTTTGTGCTGCGCCTCGCGATCGGCATCCACCTTGCGTTGCACCTCGCGATCGGCATCCACCTTGCGTTGCGCCTCGTGTACGGCGGGCATTTTGCGTGAGGGCGGCGTCCGCCATATGGCCATGCCGAGAGCCGAGCCACGGGTTAGATTTTGTGTTTGCGATGCGGCGATTTATCCGAGGAACCGCAAATGGACAGTACATTATCTATGAGTTGCTTGAGCGACCAGTTCGGATCCTCATAATGCACTCAGTTGAGCACATTAAAATCCAAGCCACACATAAAACAGTCTTTGATGAAATACTCCTTTGCATTAACGCGGTGGCCAATGGAAATAAATACCTCAACATAGTCCTCGATCTGGCGTACGCACTGGACTATCGAGCACAAACGAGTCGGAGAAACTGGTGTAAAATCCTGCCTACGAGGCGCTGAATAGTCTCGGTGCGAGCCCCGATTAAACCAACTGCTGATGTATTCACAAAAAGAAGAAAAACACAAAAAGAAGTACAGAGAGAACGGAGGAAGAAACTGAAGATGAAGTGAAAAGGAAGGTGAAATTGAGTTGAAAAGTGACATTTGGAGGGTTATGTGTTGTGTCTGGAATCATGTTAAGTTTAAGAGTGAGTAAGAAGTGATCCGACGTGTGCAGTGGATTAACCACCACGTGATCAGTGGAGCAGTGTTGTGTGTAAAGAAGGTCCAGTTGATTGTCTGATTTTTGAGTAGCCGTAGTTAACAACAATATCATGAGATCAAAAGAGGAAAGCAGAGTGTGGAATTCTGCAGCCTGAGATTTGTCTAGGTGAATGCTGAAGTCCCAAGTATAACTAATGGAGTGGCATCCACAGGAGTTATAATGTTATCATCCCCAAAGTTATCAGGACCTGACATGATGTACATCAACATTAAGAAAAGGAAAAAAACATATTTTGGTCTCACTTTATTTTAAGGTTTAATTCTCAATATTTACTAACCACTTGCCTCAATTTTTTAGTTTTTAAGTAGTTTGGATATTGGGTAGGATTAGGGATGCTCAATATAATCATGCCAAATATGTTCTTTGTAAGTACTAATAAATAAAGTTTCTCAAACTCGTTTCGGGAGGAGGGCGTGGAGGCTGGTACATAATCCACCTACGAGGATGCTGTGCTGCCTTCGGCACCCGCAGCTTCCCCTACCGCTCCCCTGGCCCGTTCTCCAAGAGAGCCTGCGGCTTCTTCAAGAGATTGCGGGCCTACCTGGCAACAACCAGTGCGCACGCCGCGCAGCCTAAGATCGAGATCTCCGCCTCCGCAAAGGCCCCCGTAATCCTCTCCTGCGCCATTCTGCTTATCCACCCGCTCGCCTGCACCAAAGGCTGAGAAAGTCACAATGCCGATGCTAAAACAAGCAAAGCCGGTATTCATTTCTCTCGGAAGGCCACCAAGGCCGAACTGTTAGTGCTGCACACCGCAGCCACTGCAGGTAGCAAGCTTTCTATTATCACTCCCCAAGGGAAAGGCAAAGAAAAATTTTAACTAGGTTCTACTCACCCATATATTGCCGAGCCCGGCATTGAACTGCTCCACGAAATGCTCTGATGCAGTGGCGACCATCAACCTCACTTGCCTTGCGCAACAAACCAGTGACTCTCTTCTGGTTCCAAAAGCATCTAAAAATTCTCCTACGTCTAGCCGGCATTCCCACCGAAAACTTCTCATCCCACTCCTTCAGAATCGGAGCAGCAACCTCTGCAGCTGAAAAAGGCTTATCACAACTCCAACTTCCAACGCGTTTAACAACTATATCTGCTCAGATAAAAGAACTATTAAGAGCACCCTCCAAATTCTAGCCTCCCCAGCCCTATCCAACCCGATAATAAATTCACTCCCTGCACATTAGAGTGTGAAGCATACTCAGGAGGCTGTGGATCCATTTGCACGCGATTTATTAACAGAATAGTCAAACAGGCCAGAGTCGAACACACGGGGTCTTCCCGGGGTCTGGGAGCAGGCTTCTTGGGATGGTCGGGATGGAACGCTTCCGTGAGAGTGGGATTCAAGATGTCTCGGGCGTTGACCCAAGACCTTTCCTCGGGCCCATATTCCTCCCAATCAATGAGGTATTGGAGAGTAGAACCCCAACGCAGAGAGTCCAGGATTTCCCTGACCAGGTAGGCCTCATCTCCGTCGATTATGAGGGGGGGTGTTTCAGGGGCGGCGGCCTCGTCCTGGACCCTCTGTCCTTCCGGAGCATCAGCGGGCTTGATATGGGGGGTTGATAACCCAACACACATCTGAACGGAGTCATACCTGTGGCGGGCTTCTGTAATGAGTTCTGAGCATATTCCGCCCATAGGAGGTACTGGCTCCAATCTTGGTGATGAGAGTGACAGTAGGTGCGTAGAAATCGGGTAAGCTCCTGGTTGAGCCTTTCTGCTTGGCCGTTTGACTGGGGGTGATAACCGGAGGTGAGACTAACATTAATGTTCATCTGGGTACAGAACGCTTGCCAGAGGCGGGACGTGAATTGAGGGCCTCGATCCGTGACAATGTCTTCGGGAATCCCATAGAACCTGAAGACTTGTTCCATCACAATTTGCGCGGTCTCCCAAGCAGTGGGAAGCTTGGTTAGGGGGATGAGCCTACAGGCTTTGGAGAACCGGTCTACTATGGTGAGTATGGTGGTGTGGCCCTTAGAAGCGGATAAGTCAGTCACGAAGTCCATCGCTATATGAGACCAGGGTCTTTCTGGAACCGGCAGGGGATGGAGAAGGCCGGCGGGTTTCAAATGCGATGACTTAGTAATGTTGCAGGTGGTACATCGTCGAACAAACTGCATAACTTCTGTAGTGAGTGTGGGCCACCAGAACCAGTTAGTGACCAACTCCGTGGTGGCTATAATAGCAGGGTGGCCTGCGCTCGGAGAATCGTGTATGTGATGGAGTAGTCTTTGGCGGATACTTGCTGGTACGTAGACCCGATCTGGAGGACACTCAAGAGGTGTAGGGTCGTTACTCTGAGCTTCTGCGACCTCAGCCATTATGTCCCATCGGATGGGAGCCAGGATGCGTGGAGAGGAAATGACATATTCGGGAACTTGGGGATTTCTCTGGGGGTCGAATTTTCGTGATAGGGCGTCTGCCTTGCCATTCTTGGAACCTGGTCTATATGTAATCCTGAAATCAAACCTGGTGAAGAACAGAGACCAGCGTGCCTGTCGTGAGTTCAGTCTCTTGGCCCTGCGGATGTATTCCAGGTTCCGGTGGTCTGTAAGCAACAGAAATGGTTTCTTGGATCCTTCCAGCCAATGCCTCCACTCCTCTAGTGCCGCCTTTATGGCCAACAATTCCCGGTCTCCTACATTTCCCTGGATCCGATGTTGGCAAAGTTTTCTGTGAAGCATACTCAGGAGACTGTGGATCCATTTGCATGCGATTTATTAACGGAATAGTCAGATAGGCCAGAGTCGAACACACAAACAACAATGTCAGAGGCAGAGCAAGACAATACCAGGTACAGGCGGAGATCGGGGTATCAGGCGAGAGTCGGAAGTCCGTATATCCAGGCGAGGGTCGGGGCAACAGCCAGAGTTCAGAAACGATAAACAATCCAGGTAGTCAACAGAGAAACAGTCCAAATAATCCGCAAGGGCTAAACGCTCAGAGTTGTTGGCAAGAACAAAACTTCGCACTGAATGTCTTAAGAACTCCCCTTTAAATAGAGAGCTAAAAAAGCCGCACCTTGATTTCCGCGAGGTACGTGGGAAAATAGGTCCGGGTGGGAACTAATATTCGGGGGAAGGTTCCCGCTGATGACGGTCAGACAGAGCCACAGAGCGCCGCCTTACAACATAGAGCATCGGTCTCAGCATATCAGAGCATTGGTACATTAGAGCAGCGTTTCTCATCCCGGTCCTTGCGCCCCTCCGCTCTGCACATTTCGTATGTTTCTCTTGTCGCTTCAGACATTTGTTCTATTCGAACGTATGTGCCCTGTGAGGTGGACATTACCGGATATTCCGCGATGATTCCAATTCGAAGCGAACGTGTATGTTCCATTCA
Organism: Enteromius paludinosus; assembly: GCA_032361165.1. NCBI lineage: Eukaryota > Metazoa > Chordata > Actinopteri > Cypriniformes > Cyprinidae > Enteromius > Enteromius paludinosus. Next base: position 81,495 of record JAUMHQ010000193.1, on the reverse strand, counting down.
AAGTGCATTTAAATGTGCGTGACGTAATTTAAATCATATTCACATATTTACAGCGCAAATCGGTGAATGAACTTTCCGAAGTGAAGTACACTTTAATGGATTTCCCCTGCTCAGGGAGAAAGGAGCAATGAACACTGTGTAGGGTACATGTCGATTGGGAACACAGCTCATGCACTGAGCTCTCTTCTAATGAGCTGATTATCAGAATCAGGTGCCTTAACAAAGAGAGACATGCAAAATATGCAGAGCGGTGGGGCGCGAGAACCGATGGATTAGAGCATCAGTCCCAGCATATTAGAGCATTGTTCTCAGTCCCCCAGAGCATCGGTTTCAGTTTCCCGACATACGGCCCAGCCCCGACACACGGCTTCATCTCCCCGAGCTTAATATATATATATATATATAAAACATTTTATATATATATATAAATATGCCTAACAAGCTTTGATACAACAAGCCAAACAAGATACAACAACACAGAACTCACGATCGCTGGAGTGTCATCCAGAGGCCAAACTGACACACCAGCTAGACCGTGACACTTTGCTTTATTTAAGCCGACAAGCTCAAACTAGTGAAATATAGTTTCTCAAACTCGTTTCGGGAGGAGGGCAAGAAGCCTGGTACATATATGATCTCCGCCTCCCTAATTTCCCAGATATCCTATCAGATTCCTATAATCTATAAATATCAATAGCCCCTTTCCTCCCTCATCTCAATCGCAGTATCCCCCCTCCTCCCCTGCTCATCCATCCTTTCTCCACTAGCGCACTCAGGGTTAGGAACCGGCCGTCCGTCTCTTCCCTCCCGAGCCCTTAGGGCTGTTCACCCTAGGGCTAGGCAGCCCTTCTAACCATGAGTCTCCTCCCTTAGCAACACGCCAAACAAGCTTCGCTTATTTTAAGCCGACAAGCTCGAACTCGTGAAACAGTTGTTACGTTAATATGTTAATAACGGGCATGCTAATAAGCAACTAACATTATTTTTATATGGGACTTATTACATACTGGCTTACACTACTGGTTTAATTTTGTACAGTATGTGACATATTACATGCTGGGTTCCCTTTCAGTCCGTCACTCCGAGTCACGTCGGTGACCGACTAATAGGAATCTCGTTTCGATATGGTAAATCTACTCTGCATGTATATAAACACGCCAATGAAAGCCTGTGGACCAGGCTTCACTATTTTGAAGGTGGTGGGGTTCCCGTTAAGCTTCCGCGATCTGGGGCTTGCGCTGGCAGTATCGGCGGAGCTTCCTCTTCCGGGGTGGGGCGTGCTGGTCTTACGGCGGCAGACGGGAACTCTCCTTGGAAAGCTCCTCCTGTCACCCACACTCCGACACCGCTGGAATTATAATTTGGGCAGTTTTGTTCACCGGTCCCGGATGTCACCTTTAGGGCTCACCCCAATGAACAGATGTCGGTTGCAGCATCGGAAGGAGAGTACGGTTCCGGAGATGACGCGACAACCGGGGCGGCGTCCGCTGGTAGTTCCACCGTGCCTAACGCTGATCCGGAGCTAGCTGCTATGCTTGCCCGGGCCGCCAGGGGGGTCAGGATTGAGTGGGATCCTCCATCTCGTCCTGAACCCTCCCGGTTGGACGATTGGTACCTTGGTGTGACTCATGCTGGTGCACGGGGACCCACCCCGGTGCCTTTCTTTTACAAAAATGTTAAAACTATTTTAAAACAATTTACAAAGGGAGCCTTAATGCAGTTTTCCCACTATACCAGAACAGTAATCAAATAACTTTTTAGGCTATCTATTTTAACATAATAATAAAATAAATAACTATTAATTATATAAATCAAGAATAATACATGTTGTAATGTATGTTGTCTTTGTTAGTTCATGATATATATATATATATTATATTATATATATTGTATATATTATATATATTGTGAAATGTTGTCACAAATCCTACACCTGAAATATAAACCTTACAAAAGCTTTCTCTCTTCTTTTGCAGGCCATAGTGAGTGTAAATAAAGATGTCCAATTGTGTTGATGTTGAAGAAAAGCCACCAGCCCCCCCTGTAAGAATGAACAGTAGTTCACGTGACCCGTCCTCAGTGCACAGTTTAAAACCACTTCCAATGGCTCCAGAGGAGAAGAACAAGAAAGCCCGTCTCAGGTCCATCTTCCCTGGGGGAGACAAAAGTATGTGCACCCAGTTGCCTTCCACAGAATCTGTACATTTTTACATTTTCTGTTCTCACTGTTGGGGAAATATGTGGAATGTGGTTATATTTGTTAAAATTAATGAAATAAATCTAAATATACTGGCTATTGTATGATCTCAAAAGATCTGGAATATACACCATAGCCTAGCTTTTAATGTTTGTAGCTATAACTATTTTCACCAACAATATTATCAGCAAATCAGAAGAGATGCCAAGCGCAGAATTGTACAGCAGTAAGAGCAGCTAAGAGTAAGTTTCTCTGTTGCAGAGAAAAAGCCAATTTAGGAAAATCATTTAAGAAGAAAAGATCTGGAGTCAACCCCATATATTTTCTCATCATCTAATGATTTTTTTTTTTTTTTTGATGATGTGATTGTCTCCCAAATTTGATCAGAGAATAAAGTTTGTAAGTCACCACTGATATCCTAATAGAAGATAGTTATTATGGAATGCGGTATACATTTTTGATAGGTTAATCAAAAGTAGTGTTTCTCAACCCTGGTCCTAGGCGCCCCCCAACACTGCACGTTTTGAATGTCTCTCTTTTCTGACACACCCATTTCAGGTCTTGGAGTTTCTTCTAATAAGCTCATGAGTTAATTAAGGGGTGTTTGATTAGGGAGACACAAAATGCGCAGTGTTAGGAGGCGCCCAGGACCAGAGTTGAGAAACACTGATCTAAAGGTGTTAAAGTGTGTTTGTTCCTCTATTCAACAGCCAATAAAAAGAAAGAGAAAGAGCGTCCAGAAATATCCCTGCCCTCTGATTTCGAGCACACCATCCATGTAGGCTTTGACGCAGTGACTGGGGAATTTACTGTGAGTTTAACCAATCTCAGTTTAACCAGTGTTTTATGTTTTGTGTATGTGTGTGTTGTGTATTCCATGGTTTATGTGAATTATGTCATTTTAAAACAGTTGGCTTGTATTAGTGTTGTATATACACTGACATTTTAGATATTAGCAGTAGTAATGAAAATCACCAACCATAAGGAAGACGTTTAGCACAGCGCCATAACGTTAAACTAGGGCTGGGCAAAGTGACCAAAAATATTATTACAATGTTTATTATTATTAGTAGTAGTAGTATTATTATAACTTTTTAGTACGCATTTTAGTACTATACATATTTATTTATTTACCTTTAATGGGAAAAGAAATGCTTTGCTCATGTTTGTTAGACCATGATGAATGAGTGTACACACAATTAGTTTGTTTACAGTTAAACTACACAGAGTAAGCTATGTAGGGCCCCATGAAATCTAATTTATTTTCTCCTAAATTCTGTTTGTTTGTTTTTTGTTTTCTTTTTACCACTTTATTTTAAACTTTTCCAAAAGATGTGTTGAGTGAAATTAATTAATACAATTTAATCAATCTTTTAAAATGTAATTTAAATGACAGTTTAATGATTTGTTTACAACAAAACATTGCATTTTGTTATTCAATCTGTCAGTCAGTTATATAAGATGGTGCAAAATAGAACTGTATAAAAATCAAAACATGAACAAAGAAATTTGTAGATTAAATGACATTCCTTAAAAATGAGCATGTCTTTAGAGAAGTAAATTTTCAGAATCAGAATGAGCTTTATTGCTAAGTATGTTTAAACTGTAACGATCAGGAGATGAGGAGTCGTTTGGATTCAAATGCAAATGGTTTAATTAAGGCAGAGTAAGACAAACAAGGTCGATAATCAATA
>JAUMHQ010000193.1:54205-66514 GCA_032361165.1 Enteromius paludinosus | reverse complement strand
GGTTTATCTTCAACCAACAGATGGCAGAATTATACACCCAACACCTGGGTCAACATCCAGAAACAACTTTAAAAAAATGTATGCCATCATTTAAGTGATTTTTCCGTAAAAAAATAATATTTTACAAGCAAACTAAAAACGTACTTGAGGAATTTCGCGGTAAATAGGTCCCAAAGTGCTTAATATCGCCAAAAACACAGCATTAATGTATAGATGAGAAGTAAACGAACAAAATGCTATATTATTTGTATCATTAACATTTTTTAGATTTTTCATGGTTACGTTCAAGATCCTCAAAGACCCTATGTGTAAACAAGAAAAAAGGGACCTATGAGGGTTAAGTGACATGTGATCCAAATATCACAACATCATTGGTGATGCAAGTACCCATCACTACGCTATTTAGCCCCTGAGTTGGGGAAAAGCACATGCATGTACAGTACGTAATCTGTGGTGGTTTATTCCTAGAGAAAAGTGTACATATACGTAGTAGCCACTCTAAAAAATGTCGATAGACATAAGTGAGAGGAGTGGAAAGGTATGCTGATGATATGCAATTTTCGTTTTCTTTGCAAAAAATGTATTCTCCTAGCATCGCAAAACTGAAGTTGAGCCATTGATGTCACATGGACTGTTTTGCCTGTCTGATGGCTCTCTGATACCATGAAAAATATCTTAATTTGTGTTCCGAAGAATGAAGATCTTATGGTTTTGGAACGGTCATGAGAGTGAGTAATTAATGACAGAATTTAAATTTTTGAGTGACCTAACCCTTTACGTGATATAGGGTGATTTAAGTCAGTACATGAAATGTGTTTGTGTAATTCAACACTGCAACACATGGCATAATTTTATGCTTGACAAGATTCTAGAAGAATGGCATTCAGTGCTGCCTTATTTGGTGGGGAATCCACCATCCATTGGCCAGTCTTTACTGGCTTGATTCAATAAGGCTTTATAGTAGTATTTTTGAGAAAGTAACCAACTGTTTTCACTGATTCAGATAATGTCCATTTCATAATTCTTATGTCTATAATGTCAGTGTTCTCAGTCAGTTTGACTTTGTAAAGGGTCTGTGGTGACAGTGCATACTAGCATAAAGAATAACATACTATTCTTTCTCTGGCCGCAATGTATAGTATGCACACTGGGCATAATGTCTACATGGGTGTACATCCGAGTCCATGGAAAGCACAGATGGGCTACTACATTCTCCAAAATGTGTAGTATACAACCAAAAACACTATAATCTATCCACAATGCAATTTGCTATGCCTCTGGCTTTCTCCTTGATGAATGAACCAGAAGTAAGCCATGCTGTTTGAAACCATGACTGCAGAGTATATTATCTGCTGTTGCACTTAAGTAGTCCTGTTTAAAATTGCTAGATGTGAAGGCCACAAATTTGTAGTTGAGATGCATTTGTGATTTTTATGATTGTGGGTCAAGCACTCAACCATGTTTACACTGTCTGCATATGTGTGTGTCTGTTTGGGAGTACAGCAAGGGGCTAAGACAACTTCTGAATCTCCTATTGCACCTCCGGTGTCTGAAGAAGAAGACGAGGAAGAGGAGGACAAAGAGGAAGAAGAAGATGATGATGATGATGAGGATGAGGATGAGGATGAGGTTCCACCTATCATTGCCCCACGACCTGAGCACACCAAATCTGTTAGTACAGCATTTTATTCGATTTATTTATTTTTTATTTTATTTTTTTTAGATATTGCATACATGATACTTTAAGAACAACAGCAATCATACTACATACATACTCACTGTATCTTTTTTATAGATCTTCACTCGCTCTGTTATTGAGTCTGCTGCACCTCCTGCTTCTGTCAAAGAGGTCACAACCCCTCCAGAGTCTCAAGTACAGTCAGAGAACACATCTAGTATGCTGTACCATCACACTGACCGGCAGAGGAAAAAGTCCAAAATGACAGATGAAGAAATTCTGGAAAAACTCAGTATGTATGCAAGAGTTGGCTTTAGCTGCATGTATGATGGTAGAATATTATTTAACTGTTAAAAGATACTATAGCAATATTTGGTTCAAGGGTTGCAGTAACATTAACCTTTAAAAGGGTATAAATCTGCTCATAAATAAAAATAAATAAATAATAATAATAATAATAAGCACACAAACATAGTTAAAAAAAAAAAAATTAGAATATTTTAGTAAATTGATTCTTCATTGTTTGTTCACTGTTGTGGTTTTATGTTGCAGTATTTTAGGGCACAATATATTTAAATTGTCAAATTGCTTTTTATGGTTTCTTTTTTTTAAAGATCTCAAATAGCAGATAAGAAATGCTGAAATTACCCCAAAGTAAAAAAAAAAAAATCCTAAAGGAATGTTGTAAAATAACTGGAATATGCCTCAAGCTGCTTTAGATAAACGTGTCTGCAAAATGTGTAAATGTGATCTAAATGTCCCAAAAGGAATATTATTATTATTTTCAGTAAAGTAGAATGTTCCTATATGGCATCAAAAATAATTTCAAGAATTTTTATAATCAAGTAAAAGCAAAAACTCCAGTAGGAATGTCTGTAATTGATTTTTAGATTATTCTTATTTGATCTCATTAGTATCATTTGTTTTATCTCATTAGTATCCATTATAGTTTAAATAAATGACAGAGATCATGGTTCACCCTTTACCTTACAAAAAAATAAAATAAAAAAGCTATTTTTCTCTGTGTATGTGTGTGTATATATACAAAAATTTACTAGCCACTCAAGCATTTTCACTGTGCCCAATTTTATTGTTGGGAAATTGTTTTAAATCATTTTACCATTGATATAAAAATTTCCCTAACCGTATTAAATGTGTGCATTATCTTTCTTTATAAATTCTTATATTTTCATAATAATTTCACTTAATATAGGCTAATTATTAAGCAATAAACAATATACAGCAGTTACCAATCAAATAAAAAACAGTATTAACACAATGTATCCCAGATGAATTTACATGGAGTGTTTAATGAACCTGAACTTCATGAATGCATTTACAATGCAAAATAGTAATAGCATTTAATACTGTTATAAGCTTGGAGTTTTAAACTCTTTTTTTAAATTTAATATACAAATATGAAATTCAATGAAATTCAAGAATGGTAAACTGCTTTTAAATATTAAAGTAAACCCCCAGTAGGTGGAAAATAACTACTTATTTGAACTCAATAAAATCAATATAAAATTTGCAAATATGTTTTTTAGGGAAACTACACTCTCTTAGTCATGTCATGTTGTTTAATTTGGCTATATGTTATAAATTAAAATAAATAAATAAATAAGTTACATTTTTACCCCAGTATGTCTTCTGAGATTACACTGAATGTAATAAAATCAGAATCCTTCTCAGCACAATTTTGGTGCTGTCACATCTTCACAAGCACCTGTTCCAGAATCAGTCACAGAACCATCACTACCTACCACTCCGGAATCAGCATCAATCACCAGATCACACTCACCTGATTACTAACACCTGATCCAATCACCTGCACTCCACATATACTCTGCTTCACCAAACAGTCGTTGGCTGAGCTCATTGTTACTCCGCACAAGCTCTGTGGAGTTCGCTCCTTCTCCCAGCTCACCTTCAGAAATACTTACCTGAAACTCACCTGCCTGCTTGCCTGAGCCAACGCCTTCTGATCCTCCCTATGGAAAATGAGACTGAGTATTCACACTTTTTTATTCTCATCCAGCGATCTCGCTGAAGAAAAGGTACTTTGTGTTGATTGTTTGATTTACCTACCTGAATTACTCACCTTTGTGAGCCTTGTGTTCCCTTGAAAGAATCTGTAAATAAACACTTACCTGTGATACTCCGTCTCCCTTCTGAGCGTTACATAATCTCAGCCCTTATACAGAAATGGAACAAGAGGAAAGCGCCACTGCAGCGGAACCTTACCTGTCATTCCTTCAAGTGTTAAATGAGGTACGCTCTCAGAATCACTCAGCCAGTCCTGTTTCACATCCCCATAAATTCTCAGGCGACTGTACATCCTGTAATGGATTCCTCGTGCAGTGTTTGCTTTTCATTGAGGCGCAGCCACGCCTCTTTCCGACGGATCGCACTAAAATCGCCTTCATTATCACCCATTTGGATGGGAGGGCTCTTCAGTGGGCAGAGGCATTGTGGACATCGGAGAGCACTCATTTATCTTCCCTGGATCAATTCCTTCGACAATTTCGACTGGTTTTTGGACAACCTGCTGCGGCTCCTGAGGAGCTCCTCATCCCATTAATTCCCAATGCTAAATTACCCAAAGGTCATGTCTATCCACTTTCCCTTCCTGAACAACATGCTATGAAAGAGTATATCGCAGAAACATTAAAACAAGGCTTTATATGTCCATCCACTTCACAAGCAGCCTCTAGCTTCTTCTTCGTGGGAAAGAAAGATGGTGGTCTACGCCCATGTATCGATTACCTTACTGTCAATCAAGCCACAATCAAGTTTGCTTACCCTCTTCCTTTGATTCCATCCACGCTGGAAGAGCTCAGGCAGGCACAGGTTTTCAGTAAGCTCGATCTTCGTAGTGCCTATAACTTAATCCGAATAAAGAAGGGTGACGAGAGGAAATCCACTTTTGTGACCCCTAGTGGGCACTATGAGTATTTGCATAATGCCGTATGGGCTAGCCAACTCTCCCGCCATTTTCCAGTACCTCATGAACGAAATCTTCAGAGACATGCTACACCAATTTGTTATCATCTACATAGATGATATTCTGATTTACTCACCTGACCCGATTTCTCATGTATCCCACGTTCGCCAAGTCCAACAATGGCTAAGAGAACACCAACTATATTTGAAGGGTGAGAAATGTGAGTTTCATCCCAACCTAGTCCACTTTCTTGGATATTACATCTCACAAGATGAGATGGATCCACAAAAGGTGGCTGCTGTGGCAGAGTGGCCCATCCCAACCAATGTAAAGGAACTCCAACGATTTCTTGGCCAACTTTAACAGATGGTTTATTGCTGGATACAGCCAAATTACATCCACACTCACCTCTCTCTTGCAGGGCGCAACGTCCAAGATAAATTGGAGCCCTACCACTCAAGAGGCTTTCAACAAGCTCAAAGAGGCGTTTTGCACCGCTCCTATCCTACACCATCCGGATCCTGAATCCCAATTCATTGTGGAGGTGGATGCTGCTACCACAGGGGTTGGAGCTACTCTCTCCCAACGTGACGGTAACACTCGTAAACTCCATCCATGCATGCAAATTTATCACCTTCCGAACAAAATTATAACGTGGTTGATCGTGAACTACTGGCAATCAAGCTGGCGCTCGAGGAGGGGCTCCACTGGCTGGAGGGAGCAAGAATCCCCTTTCAGGTCATCACGGACCACAAAAACCTCCAGTACCTCAGTGAAGCATATCGCCTAAACCCACGTCAGGTCAGGTGGGCCATGTTCCTCACCCAGTTCGATTTTTTTTTTTTTTTTTTTTTTTTTCTCATTACCTACCGGCCTGGTTCAGAGAATACAAAAGCTGATGCCCTATCTCGTTTATACCAACCAGATCCTGTTACTGAAGAGCCCGAACCCATCTTGCCTCCTTCCATCTTTCAAGGACCCATTCAATGGTCTCTACAAGATGAGATTCACCAAGTTCTACAGCACGAAGCAGCACCACCTGAAGTTGCTGCTGGTAAGCAATTCATACCTCAATCTTTACGTCAAATGTTACTAGAATCTATACATACCTCACTAGGATCAGGTCATCCAGGAATTCAACGCACCCTCAATCTCCTCCGCATGAAATTCTGGTGGCCAGAATTGGTACAAGATGTCCACAGGTACATCAAGGGTTGTTCCATCTGCGATATTACCAACACACCCCGACACCTGCCCGAAGGGAAACTAGTACCATTACCTGTACCCCAGAGGCCCTGGTCCCATTTAGGGATAGATTTCGCCACAGACCTTCCTGAATCTGATGGTTATACAACCATTTTAGTCGTGGTGGATAGATTTTCAAAGGCCTGCAAACTGATACCTCTACCTGGTTTACCCACTGCACTAAATACCGCACAATCCCTCTTTCTCCATGTCTTCAGGCATTTCGGAAGGGGGGCCGGGCGGGCAGGCAGGTAGTACAAGGCCAGAGAGAGGCCAGGAGCAGAAAATATGGCCGGAGAGGACCGTGGCGGCAATCCAGGCGGCCGGCGAAATGGCCAGCAGGCAGGGCGGGCAGGCTGAGCGAGGCCAGAGAGAGACCCAGCAGCAGGAGGAACGGCCAGGGGGCCGGCAACAGGTAGTACAAGGCCGTAGAAGGCCAGGGGCAGAAAATACAGCCGGAGAGAGGCAGTGGCGAGCAGTCGGAGCGAGGACCAGAGAGAGGCCGGGCAGCAGGCTGAACGGCCAGTGTGGGGGGGCGGGCAGGCAGGTAGTACAAGCCCAGAGAGAGGCCAGGAGCAGAAAATATGGCCGGAGAGGACCGTGGCAGGGAAATGAGGTCAAAGAGACCTAGCAGCGGGCGAATGGCCAGAGGGCCGGAAAGGGCAGGTGGAAAGACCGAGGGGCGGCCTGGCTGCGGCGACAGGGAAAGGAGCGGCCTGAGAGACGGACAGCTTTTGGGAAAAGATCGGAGTTGAGGGTGAGAGGGGAAAGGAGGCTGGAAAGGCTGAGGGGTGGGGGGTTGGAAGAAGTAGAAGGGAGGTGTAGAGGAGGGGATGGAGGAGAACTGCGGTGGCTGGGCGGGCTGAGAGTTAAGGGAGGAGCTGGCCTGAAATGGCCCGGGGAGCTGCTGGAATGCTGCGGGTGTTAGTCCCTGTGGATCTAGACTAGAGGCTTGGGGTGGGCCCGAGGCACAACTGGGCTGAAAAGCAAGCATATGCATGGCTTTTAGAATGCTTGGCTTATCTGATCTGATGTAACTTTGGAACGCGCTTTATGACCAGCGGCCTAGCGTTTGGATCTGATGGTGTGAAAGGCCTTTTTCAGCTGCGGTGGTTGCTGCGCCAATCCTGAAAGAATGGGACATATAATTTCTGGTTAGGAAGCCAGATTGAGCTAGAATTGCTTTAAAGTGTTCTTGGAACCAAAAACGTGAGGCTGGGCGATCTAGATCATCTATGAACAGGGGATCTAACGGAGATTGAGCTAGCGATTTCATATAATGTAGGTAAGCTAGGAGAGTTTGGAAAAATTTAAAATGGGGTTTTGGACATTAAAAATGAAAATCTTGGAGAGAATTAAATGGAGAGATGAGGAATATTGACTGGAGTAGACAGATAAGGTTTTGCATTTTTATTTTGAGCTCTTTTGACAAAACAGACAACCTTGGCGTGAGCGCCGCCACAAAAATTGCAAATATGCAAAAACTGGCATTTTTGCCTCTGACAGCGGCCCAAATTAAATTCCCCGCAAGTTTGAGTGGCGCTGGGCTGGAACGTGTTCCTGGGAACATAGCTTGATGATCTGGAAGCAGGAGGAGAGGGCTCGGGACAGGGAGGAATAGAAGGATTGATGAAAGGGCATAAAAATGAAGAGTGAGAAACGGACCTGCAGACCGCACAGGAGATGCTGCGACATCCAGTAAACACTCGATTATGGAGTTCAAGATGGAGGGCCCCCCGTTACGGGCATTGGTTCCACTGGGAGACCCTGATCGCACATTTGGCGGCGAATAGACGGTGGTAGGTGTAGTAGTGCGAGCCTCCGTAGGACAGGGCGAGCTCAGCGCCCAGATAGTCGCTGAGCTCGCGCCTTCTTTGGGGAAACACCAAACAGATAACTTCTGAGTATCTGTTAAAGGCAATTGAAAATTCAGAAAAAGATGAGATACGTGAGGGATTAATATTGCCGTGTATTAAGGTAAGGGTGAAATCGCCGCAGTCTACCTGGCGGCCTGCAGGTGCGGGGGAAACAAGGGAGAGAAGGGTCGACATCAGTACCTGTTAAAATCTGAGATCTGATGGCTGGTGCATTTGCGGGCATGGGTAGAGGTTTAGCGGAATACAAAGAGAAAGAAGAAGAGGCTTGGCGGCGGTTTTGAGCTACATTGAAACAGTGAAAGTAGAAGGAAGAGCAGGGAAAGAAGAAAAGGTAAAAAAGTCTGGAGGGGCGGAGGTGTGGGCGGGAGCGGCCGCTTTCTGCGGCTGCGCAAGGAAAGGATCCTGGGCTAGGGGAGCGGCAGGAAGACTAGGTGGCAGGATGGGACCCTATCCGGGAACTTCCTGGATCTGAGAGGAGCTGGCTGGATACAGGGGTGGGGCTGGCCAAACGGGCTGTTGTTGGAAAACCGGCTGTTGCTGGAACGTGCAATGGTAGCCGTCTGGGTGAGCAGGTGACTGCACAGCGGCCCAGGTTTGGGTGAGCAGGCGAGACGGGTCCTTCGAGGAGTTCCAGATTACTGGTGGATCCGTAGCTTTCCCCGCACTCGCGGAAGGAGTGTGCCTGGAAAGCGTGCGGCGGGCAGCCGGAGCTGGTGAGGATTCTTGTTGGTGCTGAAGGAAAAGTGAGAGACGGTCCGCTTTGGTAGCCTTCCTTGCAAAGCTGACCCCGGCTTTTGCGAGGGCTCAGCGGAGGATGGGAATTGTCCATTTGTCGGCTGCGGGGGCTGTGGACCTAGCCAAGGCGTAGGACGAGGTGGGGGAGGCTGGCTGGCACCTGTGGGGTGGAGGAGACCACGAGCGGTGGCGACGCAGTGGTGTGGCTGGCTGGGCCCAGCATGGTTTCCGTCCTCTGGCTGAGCCGGCGGGCTCGCTTGGCTGGCTGGTGGTATTCAGTGCTAGTGAACCAGTTGCTTGCGCAAGGGTGAGCTCCTCTGGGTCGGAAAAATAAAATCGGATTTGTCATGATCGGACATGGTTACCTTTGTTTTCAAGACAAAAACGCAGATACTAAGGAATGGAAGTGAACGGTCTTAAAGGCGGAGGAGAGTAATTAGCCGGTAATCAAATAATGATGAGATCGGGAGCAGCTTTGATCGTTCGTGCGTGCTCCTCCTGAAACTCGATTTTTGCAAATCGCCATTTAAGGGATATATTGTTGACTCTTTTTGCTCCATTTGTTAAATGAAAATAGTTCCAATGAAAGATTCATAAGGAAAGGCATTTGCTTCATTCTTGAAAGAATCCATCTGAATGAATCATTTGAAGGATTCAACGACTCATTAATTTAGGCACTAGTCAGTTTAAACCGTGCCCAGGCTTGGTTTTGGCGTCCATGGCCTGCTTGGAAGAGGTGTGCCAAAGCACGGTTCAGTTGGACTCGGACGCGGTTCGCATGTAGTGTGAGCACTAACCATGCTAGATCACGTTTTTGCAACAAAAGCTAAAGACCTGTTTGACAATAGGCTGTGAGAGGGCTGTGAACTACAGCTAACCAAACAACTCAAAATTACAATCCATAAAGTAAACAGAGCGATGGACTACATTGCAGTCAGTGAGAGTGCCACTCTTCTTGTTTATCCTGAAACCGTCACACTATAATGGCGTAAGCGTGCTCTGGCACAAATTCTGAAACCCTATGTGAGCTCAGGCCAGAGGGGGGGTGGGGAGGGGTTGCAATCGTACTCAGGCCTGTTTCATGGCAACCATTGAAGATGCTGCCACCTACTGGCGGTTTAGCAGTATAATATCTTATTATATTAAGTGAAGTTAGTAAAGAAAGAAACAAAAAAGTAAGAATTTGTTATGAAAGATTATGCATGCATTTTAATGTACGGGAAATAAGAAGGTTAATAAGGGGAAATGCCCTTTAAATAGGTCAAATAACTTGAAAATGTTTTTATGCAGTATTAAGTCATATAAAATGTAATATCCAAACAAAACAAATTGTGGCCGGTGAAAATACTGAGTGGATAGTAAATTTGGAAAGCCACTGTAGCTGAAGAGCAAAAAAGGTAATTTCAAGCCCATTTGATAATGTTCAGTGCTTTGCTACAATCTGTATTGTTAAAAGCGCTATATAAATAAAAGTGACTTGACTTGACACACATATTTACAGAGCTCTTTTCTTTTTTTCCAGGAAGCATTGTTAGTGTTGGTGATCCCAAGAAGAAATATACACGTTTTGAGAAAATAGGACAAGGGTATGTTTATCTACAATCATTGTTTATGCACCACCCAAACTTACACACTATACCAATGATTTTACAGTTTACAGACATAAAGGGTGACACTTTAGATTACAGCCCCCAATGTACCACTAATCAAATCAAATTATTTTATATTAATTAAACAGAATTTATGCTGTAGGTATTTTTTAAATAAAGGCACACACAGACTGCAATTTTCCATGTGAGCATAACTTACAGCTGTACTTGTAAGTAAACAGAAACAATGTGCAAAGTTTTTTGGATAAGAGGCTAGTGACTCGGAAAATGAAAAGTATTTATTCTGTTAGTATTTCATAAGTAAGGTGTAACTATTATAAGATTATGTGGTATGGAGTGTTTGTGTCACGCCCAGCTGGAGCTGCCAGCTAATGACTGTTGATGGCACTCCAGCTCTCTAAGAACTCTGTGATTTTGTGTCCGTTTCCACATCCGGACTCCATTTCCCAGAATGCACCTCTCCCCCACAGCTGTTGCTAGTCGGGTTCAATCATTCATTCAGTTGCACCTGTAAAAATACCAGTCTGTTTGTCTGTCTCCTCATGGTCCATTGCGCTGTCGATTTGTCTTGTATTTTCACCCGTGTTCCTGGTTCTTGTTTCTCTGTTTTGGATTTATCGCTGCCGACCTCTGCTTTCGTTTGGATTATCGCCTTTTGCCTCTCCCCAAGGACTCTGATTACCGGTATCGTGACCCTTTGCTTTGTTTATCAACTCTGTCTCTGCTTGTGCCTTCACCATTGTATCTGCTGGCGATCAACTACTGTTATTCTGACCCTGAGCCTTTTAATAAATCACTTTTTGCACATGAGAGACACAGCACAAGATGGCCGTTCGTAAAGAGCAGCATAAAATGGCGGATGATTGCGAGACGCGACACAAAATGGCAGTCAATCGCAAGGAGGATCTGCCCAATCCGCTGCTTCCAGACCCTGTGCAGCCATGTAAAGCTCTACTGGTCCCGGTTACTCAACCTAAGAGACTGTTTCCTGTCTGGTCAGCTCCAGTTACGCAGCCAGGGGTGCTGTACCAAGCCCAGTTGGTTCCAGTTTCACAGCTCAAGGAGCTGTCTCCCATCACTCAGCGAGAGGGGCTAAGTGATGTTCAGTCAGTTTACAAATGACAGCTAGGGAAGCTGTTTGCCACTCCGGTGGTTCCCGAATCGCCCATAGAGGGCGCCGGTGCTCAACCAGTCACCGAAGGACAGTCAGGGAAGCTGTTGAAGGCCCTCACAATTCCTGTCGCACAGTACGAGGGACCTTGTTCAACCCAGTCTGTCCCGGTTATGCAGCCTGAGAAGCTGCAGAAGGCCCTCATTATGTTAAACCAGTCAGTAACGGATGCCAGCCGCGTAGCACGATACGTGGGGTTGTGTCATGGCCAGCCTGTCTCGATCACGCAGCCTGATGAGCTGCTGAAGGTCCTCGCGGTTCCTAGCCCGCATGTAACGGGTCTCAACCCCGTAGCATGGCACGAGGAGCCGTGTTCCGAAAAGTTGGTCTGCAATTTGGGTATGGTTTGGCCGGATCCGCAGACACTGTTGTGTGATCCTGAACCCGAGTGGCTGGATCCGCCAGACGCTGTCTGTCATCCTGCTCCTCCCTTGTTGACGTTCCACTGTTTTCAGCATCAGGAGCTTCTGGAATCCGCTCTTTAAGGGAGGGGCTATGTCTCGCCCAGCTGGAGCTGCCAGCTAATGACTGTTGATGGCACTCCAGCTCTCTAAGAACTGTCTGCACAAATCTGCTCCAGCGAGACCCCAGACTGCAAGGCTTTCGACGCCACTACCCCACGGGTTGAGTGGGCTCTGACCCCCAGCCTCGGCTGGAGGCCAGAGGATTGATATGCAGTATTGATAGCATCCACGATCCATCTGCTCACTGTCTGCTTGGTTGCTCGCACTGGACACATACAGTTCAGCTCCCGCTGACCGGGTTCCGTAAAAGGAGGAGGATTGAAAGCCTGCAGCACTACTGGCTGTGGTGTTACTGTAGGGACCTTCGGGTCATGCCCGGGGCAAACTCCAGGTGGGAAGGGGCCACCGAAAGAGCCTGCAGGTACCCTACTCTCCTCAGAGGACATAGTGCAAGCAAAATAGAGGTCTTATTGGTCAGCATATGATCAGAAATATCCTCTATGGGCTTGAAGGGTGGCCCGCAGAGTGCTTGCAGCACCACAGCCAGGTCCCAAGCTGGTACTTTGGGACGTGCTGGAGGTCTCA
>JAUMHQ010000192.1:205344-224940 GCA_032361165.1 Enteromius paludinosus | reverse complement strand
CTTGATTATTACTGATGAGATCATAGACAGTGGCAGCTTTAACAGACTGCATTCAGACTAATGCACAGATCTCTTTCGATATATCAGATGTTTTGATCTGCTCTGAAAACATAACTGACGGTGTGCACATCAGTTTCATATAAAAGCATTTGAAAACGCAAGTACATTAAACCACAGCCGCTTCAGGACAAACACAAAGCGTGCGTGATAAAGTCAGTAATAAAGTCTGTCAGAGCGCAGGATTCCTGCATATAATACCAATGCATTCCAAACGGTATATGAAAAACATATCTAAAGTAAAACGCGACAGATGGAAGCACACACTGTCAGGCAACGTGCACGTGTCTCAGCGCAAATTCTGTGCAATGAAACCCAGTGCATCTCAAGCGCGCACACGTGCCATATACGGGAAGAACATAAATTATGAATTATTCAGAAGCGTTAAAGAGAGAATAGCATTGCATCGATTTTTTCTCCCACCCCAATTCGCCATGGTATTTGTGATTATACTAATTGTAATCAATCAGAATGTCTATAGCAATGCGTGATCCAGCTCCCAACCCAACTTTGTGAATAGATTAACGGCAATAATTTTTTTTATCGCGCAATAGGAGTCGGCCCACCACTAAAAGAAATATAAAGCTGCATCACATAGAGTTAAAAGAATTGTTGCAAAACAAATATCAAAAACACATTAATTACTACAATACTAATACAAGTCATTAATGTTTGTTTATTTTAATCCAAGGTATATATTTATCTATTATTATACGGAAAATATACTTTGATATAAACATGTATTAGAGTATTTTAGAAGGTTTAATTTGTAAACTTTGCATGACTGTGCTTTTTGTACAAATACATTTGTGTGCTGAGTTAGCAGATCCTGCCTGTATGAAATGCTCTTTGTCTTTAAGGTCTTGTTGTTTGAGATGATGATATAATTGCATGTTTCAGGTTGTTTTTCAAGCGTGTGAATATGCTGCTGGGAGGGTGTGTACGTCTGATGTTGAGTGGAGGGGCTCCACTGTCTGCTTCCACCCAGAGATTCATGAACGTGTGTTTCTGCCCTATCGCCGTGGGTTACGGCCTTACAGAGACGTGCGGAGCAGGAACTATCTCAGAATGTTAGTGCAGACACATTTTTCCTGCTAAAATGACTGAATTCCTGTGCCAACATGTTCAAACTTGTGCTTGTGTGTGTTTGTACTGTAGTTTCTGATTACAGCACAGGACGGGTTGGAGCTCCCCTCATTTGCTCTGAAATTAAACTGCGAGACTGGCCTGAGGGTAAGACACACACGCACATGTGCAAACAACAATGGCAATTGAGGGTTCTTAGGTTCACTTTAAATTCCTAACTTTCTACCGACCTCTCTCTTTCATCATCAGGTGGATACACCAGTCAGGACAAGCCACACCCACGAGGGGAGATTCTGATTGGTGGACCAAATGTTGCCATGGGATACTTTGGGAGTGAGGGGGAGGGAGAAAATGACAACTTCTGGGTGGACGAGGCCGGGCAGCGGTGGTTTTGTACTGGAGATGTTGGGGAAGTTCATCCAGATGGTTGTTTGCAGATTGTGGGTGAGTAAGTTCTGAATCATCTCACAGAGAACAGTTACGTCAGAGAAACGTCTGCTGTTTTGTCAAACATAACATACCAATTCTCCATTTCCTGTTCTCAGATCGTAAGAAGGACCTGGTAAAACTGCAGGCAGGTGAATATGTGTCTTTGGGAAAGATAGAATCTGCCCTGAAAAACACCCCCCTGATTGATAACATCTGCGTCTATGCCAGCAGGTACACCACAACATTATTTCCCACAATATTCTATATCTAGAGATTAACCTAGATAAAGCATCCTGGATAAGATCACAATGTCACAGGGTTGTTGGTCAAAGGTGTTCATATTGATTGATTTTACAACTGTCCATATACACAGCTATTAATCTAACAAGTGGGTTGTATGTTTGTCACGGGTGACGGCTCGTGAAACTCGCGCTTCCGCTTCCTCGCCATCAGAGAGGACACAGAGGCAGGAATCCAATGAACAGGTATTTAATAAAACAAAGAACAAGAACAACGGGGAAAGTGCGTCAAGCAAAGCAAGTGAGACAAACTGACATGCAACGTTAACATCCGAAAATTTATACAAGACTAATCAAGGACTAAAGACACAACACCTGGACAGAACAGCTGACGGATGATCAAACAATAATGACATGGACGGGGTTACAAATGAGGAGAAGACACGAGGGATCAGGTAAGTAAACAAAACATAAGGAGCATGTGGACAGAATGACAACACAGAACACGCCTACGACGTGACATAGCCTTCCCCCAAGGCGCAGCTTTCAGACGCAAGAGGGAAAAAGTCACAAGTTTTTAAAGGGGGTGCAGACGGTGGCACAGCCCACTTGGCCTTACCAGGCGGCGAAGATGCTCTCCTGTGCCGAGCAAACAGTTCATACGCCCTCCAGGGCAGAGCAGAAGGCGGAGCAGCCCCTCTGGGCGGAGCAGGCGGCGAAGAAGCCCACCGGGGCGGAGCAGTCGGCGGAGAGGCCCACCGGGGCAGCACAAGCGCAAGAGACGTCCTTCTGGGCGGCGCTGATGGCGGGAACGCCTTCCAGGGTGGATCAGGTGGCGGGAACGTCCACCTGGGTGAAATAGACAGCGAAGCCATCTTCCAGGGTGGAGCGGATGGCAGCAGAGCCCCTCTGGTTCGACCAGACAGCGACAGAGCCCTCTTGGGGCCACCAGACTGACTTTGCGCCCTTAAGAACCAACCAGTCAGAGACAAAACCCTTCTAGCCAGACCAGACTGTGAGTACGCCCATCGAAACCAGACTGGGAATGAATGTGCCCTTCGTGACCACACCAACACTGACATCACCCTCTGTGACTGAATAGACTGTGATGGCACCCCTCTAGGCCAACTTGACCATAACTCAGGGACCTTCATGGGCACTGCAGCCACCAATGGTGACTCTGGAGATTCTACGGCTAGAGCCGACATCTCCAGAGGTCGTGCAGCCACTGGCGGACCCGATGGAGTCTCTGAGTCACACACGGATTCTGGCGGCTCGGGCCATGGGGCCTCACAGTCTTCATGGAGCTCGGGTGAGTCCAGTAGCTGACGGATTTCAGCGGTGCTGTAATCCCTGAGGTTGAATTGGCGTCTGCTTCTTCGGCTGGTAATCTTCCTCGCCTCGTCCATTGACGTGTTCATCGGTGGCGGATTACACCAGCTGGCATGGCAGGACCCGGGCAGAGGTGGTTTCGGGACCATGGGGTTTTCACGCGGCGATCCGTGCTACGAAAACGAGGAGCCGCATCTCGCAGGTTAGCGGAGCCAGAAGGTTGGGTAGGATGGACGCGATGGGAAGCCCACTGAGATGTGCACGTCCCGGGAACAGAATGCCATCTCTTTGTAGTGGTCAGATTTTCTGTCACGGGTGACGGCTCGTAGACTCGCGGCAGGAATCCAATGAACAGGTATTTAATAAAACAAAGAACAAGAACAACGTGGAAAGTGCATCAAGCAAAGCAAGTGAGACAAACCGACATGCAACGTTAACATCCGACAAAACAGCAAGACACGGGGCGTGATTTTATACAAGACTAATCAAGGACTAAAGACACAACACCTGGACAGAACAGCTGACGGATGATCAAACAATAATGACATGGGCGGGGTTACAAATGAGGAGAAGTCAAAAGTAGCACACGTATATCTGTAGCAGTAGCCAAATTTTGACCATTGTATGGGTCAAAATTATTGTATTGTTTTTGGAAGGATCATGTAAAAGATCATGTTTCGATTTTTTGCACCCTCAATTTCCAGATTTTGTAAATAGTTGAATCTCAGCCAAATCCTGGCCTTAAAAGAGTATATAACAACTTTTAGATTATGTATACATCTCAATTAAAAAAAAAGGTTTTGTGTCCAAATGCAAAAGATTGTAACTTTTCAACTTTCTATTCATCAAAGAACCATGAAAAATGTATTACAGTTTTTACAAAAAAACAGTAAAAGTAATAAAAGTAATGGCAGGCGTGTATTGCTAAAGACTTTTACAATTGCTTATCCATGGCTTTTATGCAAACAGATAAAGCCACAAAAAAATGTCTTTATCAAACCATTAGGCTACATTAATATTTGTATTGATACAACCAAAACCTGTCATACAGGCTCCATAAGCATAGTACAGAATAAACACATGCTGTCAGTTCAGTTGTAACATGTCCTTGTACTATTTCCGATCAGTGATCACAACTACTTGATCAGCTTTGTGGTGCCCAATCAGAAGCAAATGACTGATCTGGCAAAAAAGAGCGGGATAGAGGGCGAGTGGGAGGAGATTTGTAACCACACCAAAATGGAGGAGGCAGTACTAAAAGTCATCAAAGAGATTGCAGTCACAAGTAAGCACATTTTTATACTAACTTCTAATGTTGAAGTGTATAATGCTTTCTGTGTTTTTATTGTCACTTTTTGGTGACCTTTAAACAGTGTCAATTGTAACTACAGATTTTTATGTGTTTAATACAATAATTTGTGTGTGTGTGTGGTAATGTAGGTAAACTGGAAAAGTTCGAGGTTCCACTGAAGATCTGTTTAAGTTCTGAGGCTTGGACTCCGGAAACAGGGCTGGTGACAGATGCCTTCAAACTAAAGAGAAAAGAGCTGAAAAATCATTATATAAAAGACATTGAGAGGTTATATGGAGCTAAATGATTGACATGCAACACTCATGTAGGCTGATTCCCAACTGGTGTGCTTAGCTTTTAATAACTCATCTAATAATAATACTGCATCGAAGTGCAGTTTTACTGTGATCCTGTCTTACTCCATACACTAGACATAAATAAAAGTCTTCCAGTTGGGATTCATGCACACGAAAAGTCACTGCCACTCCTGCTGATCTCAGAAGAAACACCATTCTTCCCTCTGCTGGATGTAAATGGTCATTACTTCCTCTGTGAGCAACTGCTGCGAGGAGTAGATTTATTTAATGGGAGTTAAAGATGTATGAAATTCTGTTTTATTATTTTATGCATATATATATTTTTTACTTAAAAGGTGCCTTGAACCATATCTATGCCAAGTATTTTTAAATATTAAAAAATTGCCACCTTTACTTGAAAGCATTTTGGGATGCAATTGGTAAATGTCAAATTTTTAGTTGCTTGGTTTTTGTTTGTTAGCGTCCCTAAACACAAGCCGATGCAGCTGCACCCAGCTTTTTGATTTCTGATGGCAAGAGCGGTAAAAGCCACACAAGACCTTCAGAAATAAACCTGGGAACTGTGTAAACTACAGAATATAATGTGGGATGAGTTTATGTTTACATTTGTATGGGAAATTATTTTTATGTATAACATTGACATAAAAGGGAAGATATTTTTTAATTATGTTTGTACATTTTTGGTTGCTCAGGTGCACATACATAGACGATTGGGGTAAAGGCAATACATAATGTGTAAAGTGCATTGACGATCAAACTGGGAAGTCATATTTTTCCTGTTATGCTATATATTATCCTAAATAGTTTTATTTTTAAAAACTATATCACCATTCCTCAGCGTTAGCTGTTTTCAACATACATTTCAACATACATTTAGCTTATTATTGGCATAAATAAACCAAAAATCCTATTGATTTTCTGCTTGTTTTTTTATGTCTGTTCTTCTGTTTAGTTTTTTTTTATACTTGTATTTAAGCTCTATACCTGTGAACTTGTTTTTTTGAGCTATGTTCTGATATCACAAATTTTCTGTATGAACACAAATCCCTTTTCCTTCTCTGTCCACCATCATTTCAGTTCACTTCTTGCATTTTCTGGATTATTGGCACATTTCAGCTATATAAAAACAAAACGTCCACTTAAAATTATTGTCAGTCACTCTCATTTTAAAAAGCGAAATTTTCCAAAGTATGCACACAGGGATGGTCCATTTCTCTTCTTTTTTAAAATCTGTCAAACCTTGTTTTCTGTACTTTTGTACTGTAAAAGGGAGACCAGGACATTTAACCCTTTCCTGTTAGAGCTATTTCTTTGTCAAAATCTGATCTATTCTTGAACTCATTCATTTCATTTGAAATGACTGACAAAATAAAACATTTTTATGTCCCCAAATCTGGCTGACATGAATTCATCCTTCTCATTTATATTGTTTGTAAATAAATAGTCATTTAGAACTAATGTATGTTCAATTGAATATACAACCACTGCAAACTAAACAACTGTTCATTAGCAGTGGTAGTCCCATGATGTGCATGTATGTGTGTGTGTGTGTGGGTGTGTTTGTGTGTGGATGCTAGTATGTGGGTGTGTGTGGACGCGTAATAAGTGTTTTTTGGGTTTCTCAAGGCTGTATTTTTTTTTTACACCTGTCCGCCCACAGCAGCAAACTGCCTCTTCCAGATCCGAAACACAAACAGAATTGAGCCAGTTCTACTATGTTTTAATGTCTTAACCAAGGAGCTCCGGTCCGGTCCGGTAACGTTACTGTTCGGTGGCGGCGGCAGCAGCGGTTCTGGGCGGGTTTAATGCTGCTGGACTCACGCTGAGGGAGGTGAGGAAGGAAATGGCGGCCGATCTTCATAAATATCCTTGATTTTAGAAAAAAAAAAAATTAAAAGGCATTTTCCCGTGACTTCGTTCGGGAGATTCGTTTCTCACAGTCGTGCAAATGTCAAGACAGTTTGAGCCATTAGTTTGAATAGTGGGAATTGACGAAAGACTACAATGTGTGTCGTATGAGGAAATGTAAAGTTTTAATGGGGTTTTGCAGTGAGTTTTACATTGTTTTGCTGGGTTTGGGGCGGTTTTGATGACTGTTAGAGGAGCTGGAGGCCCGTTAGCATGTTAGCATGCTAGCCCTTGTTTACGGAAATCAAACTCAACATTAAAAACACAATTAATACAATTTCACACGTAACGCGGGCACATAGAGATTTCGTGTGATTAACGGAGTTTATACGGCGTTTTATAGTTAGGTTTTGCGTACAGTAATGTTTTTGACAGCAGATGTTTGATGTTTATTATTAAAGTCATACAAATGTACACACGTCCTTCACGCAGACAGGCGCGCGAGAATAACCTCATTCAGTAACGTTAACTACATCGTTAATCGTCATGGTTGTTGCTTGTGGTTTTAGTTTTTATATGCTTATGATTATTATTTTTTATGCTGCAACGTGTGTTGTGTTCAGCTGTGTGGGTCTATCTGTGTACTGCAGTGTGGGGACACTTATAAACTCCAGAAGAAACAGAAGATGTTGACAAAATGATAGCAGCTCAGGACCTTCAAACAGACTTCCTCCAGTAAGTACCAGACACCAACTGACTTGCTCCTTCTTCACTCAGACACTGTCTGCGTCTCCAAACCTAACTGTTCAGCATTTATGGGCATCATCATAGGCACATATAACAAGACGTCCAACATCTGCTACATGGCAACTTGGTTTGCTTGTGTAAGGCCTACCTAAAACAACACTGTGTTCATATTTGTAGAAAACAGCTCATTAAACTATATCTTGGAGTTTGAGCCCTGTGTGCACACAAAGCACATCTGGCGTCTCGTTAGAGCTCTGTAAACATCAACTCTAAATGAGAGCACCTGTAAAATACATACACTTGAAATACGCACCGCTCTAATCACTGGTGCGTTTTGTTTGTTTAGGGAAGGATACTCTCGGCTATCGGACACTGATCTTGAAGATCTCGAGGGTCGGAATGGCAAATCTGTGAAAGGAAAGGTACCTATCAGACAGTGACCTCAGGCCCTTTAGCACACCATCAGCTTTCAAATACACTGTTAAACAGATATAAATAAATCTGCATGATTAATCATATAAAACAAAACTAGAAATATTTTTGAATCCGATTTGATTTAAATAAATGCATTGTGGTTCAAAGTGAAGTGCAGCATATTGTTTTTTTTTTGTTGCTGTTTGCAAAAAATACTGCTCCACACAATATCATCTCTGCGTGAGCTTTCAGTTTGGGTAGCTTGTAATGTACGTTTGGGAATGCAATATGCACCAACTGTTTTTAAACCAGCTGTTGTTAACAAAAATGAAGATTCAAGAGCTCCCTGAGGTTTTCCACTGAAATAAAACCTTTATGGTTGAACATTTGAGAAGAAGAAATTAAAACAGCTGTACTGTTATTGTTCTCAAATTTGTTTTACTGTGAAATATTACAATTATAATAATATTATTATTATTATAGAAATATATAATCACAAAATGGCTAACCTGGAGCTTTTTTAAAAATTATAATTTAAATCGCAGTAGGGATTTTTAAATCACAATTCAGGCTATATAGCCTTAAAAGCTAATAAAAAGGTTCTTGCTTTTTGCCATTTGTGTCTAGAAGGGGAAAAAGGCCCTTGGAGAGAAGTTGAAGGGGTCAGAGTTGAGAGGTCGGGTAAATGGCCACCATCAGGAGAATGATATGGAGAATCTCAGTTTGTTTGAGATCGTCAAATTGGGCAAGAGTGCCACACAGGTACCCGCACACACAAACAACTTCAGATACACGCTGATCTGTCATACCGGATTCATTGACAGACATGCACGCTCTGTCTTAAAAAGTGCTCGAATTATCAGAGTAAATCCGCAGTTTGTGTAGTTAGTTATTATATCCAGGTCTAACTGCGGTGTACGCTTTCTGTGGAGGCTGTGTGTGTAGGAAAGAAGGTTTAACTGAGCAAGTGTGTTTGCTTTGCCTGTCTCTCTCTCTCTTTGTAGTCAGTGGTTGATGACTGGATTGAGTCCTATAAGATGGACAGAGACACTGCCTTGCTGGAACTCATCAACTTCTTTATCCACTGCTCTGGATGTAAAGGTGTGTATGTGTTCTCTGGGTGTAAATAAGTTCACGTAATGCAAGTGTATATTTTTGTGTATTGTTGAATGCATTTGTTTGTTATAGGTGCCGTGAGCTCCGAGATGTTTCGGCACATGCAGAATTCTGAGATCATTAGGAAAATGACAGAAGAGTTTGATGAGGTTTGTTAAGATGTTTCTACCACAGACATTTCCGTGGGTATCGTTTATGATGGATGGAGGAGATTAGATGCAGTAAATGTATATGGAAAAAGAGTTTGTGTGTTTGTCTTCAGGACAGTGGTGATTATCCGCTGGCAATGGCAGGTCCAGTGTGGAAGAAGTTCAAATTAAGCTTGTGTGAGTTCATCGCCGTCCTGGTCCGACAGTGCCAGTACAGCATCATCTATGATGAGTACATGATGGACACGGTCATCTCTCTCCTCACCGGCCTGTCAGACTCACAGGTCAGAGCGTTCAGACACACCAGTACCCTGGCAGGTGGGTGACTTTGGGCTAGGTACTGTGCGGTGTTCAGAATAACATAATACCTCATAGGGGTGGGCGATATGACCAAGCGATATATCACGATACGAGTCATTTTATTTCAGGGTAACAATATATAATAGATAGGTTTGCTTTAAAAAGCATTCAAAATTTAAATAAGCTACGTTCATTGTATAAAGTAATCAAATGTTTAAAACACTTCCTATTCTTCAAAGTAAAAATGTCATATATATGTAATTTTATTTTTAAATTTGCAAAAGAGAGATTTTCTTACTTTTGTTGTTTGACACCAGCTCTTCGATCAGACGGCAAGAATTTGAAACTTCTGCCACTTTAAAAGCTGCCCAGATCCAGTATCCTGTTAAACAAATTTTTTTGTCTCAGCTGCTTTCGCTTAAGAACTAAATTACTTGTAAAAATTGGCATTTGTGTGTATTTAACCTCTAACCTAACTCTGTGAGCACAGTCTTCACATGTCCTATTTATTGTGCTTCGAAGGCTTAAAAGCATGTGCAACACTCATGAGTGTTTAACCGCGATACAGACGATATTCGAAAACGTAGTCTATGCTGCTTCTACTACTGTTTCGTGAATTTCATCATGCAGTTCTCTGTCTGTGTTCGTTTTGATAAAGGTATAAATTATACACTTTGACCCTTTTTTCACTGTATTTCAGCCATGAAGCTGATGACCGCTTTGGTGAATGTTGCTCTGAATTTGAGCATTAATTTGGACAACACGCAAAGACAATATGAGACTGAACGCAACAAGAGCATCGGGAAACGAGCCAATGAACGCCTGGAGCTCCTGCTTCAAAAACGCAAGGAGGTGACACACACACACAAACACGTTGGTTTTTGTGATTTATGGGGACTCTCCATAGGTGTAATGGTGTTTATACTGTATGTGGTATTGCCTTACACTGACCTAAACTAAGCCTTTTGAATTACGGGGACACTGAAAATGTCCTCATAAATCACCTTTGTATTGTAATAGCTATGTCATACCCATGTCATTATACAAATATTGTGTACTCATAAACCACGTAAACATGCACACACACACCAGTTGTGGGGACTTCAGTTTGAGACGCGGACTAGAGTGCGACTTACTAAGTTGCACACACAGTGACTTCAGACTCGACTTGAGACTCATCCTCGAAAGACTTCATACTCGACTCGGACTCGAGCTGCGGGACTCGTGAAAAATGTTTATTTTTAGCAAACAACTGATGGGCTCGCTGTTATTCCCCTCCCTCTGTTACCTATAACCTGCCCATGTAACACGTGACGTCTATCTGCTGCGCGCGGGCGCGGCCACACACAGTGTTGCCAATTTAGCGATTTTGTCGCTGGATTTCCAAAAAAGCGACTAGCGACTTCTTGGACAAACCTGTCTCGGGTAGTGCCGCGCGAGCTCTTGTTCTCCCAGTGAGCGCGCACACCTCTCTCTGCATCTGTTCTGATCAGCGGGAGACTGAGAGGAGCAGAGCTTTCGTTTAAAATAGATACTATGTTGCTTCTAACTCGATTTTACATGCAAATAAAGCCAAGATCACAGCATAGCTATTGTCTATATCTTATGTGTATTTGACTTCCTTAGACAACGCTCGATTATAAATCAGGATTTTAATCCAGAATAACATCTTGTAAAATAGAGCTAGTTTAGAATAACTTGTTAGAATAACAAACAAATGTAAATTTATGTAAATATAACTTTAATTGCAGTCATTAATCCTCAACATTTTTCGAGTGTTTTTGGGATTGCAAGAAGCAATTTCATTGCAATATTGATTGGCTTTTTGGGGATAAAACAATGGTCCACAATTTGCTGCATAAAGATATTTCAAATAATTGATTGCAATCTAAAAATAGAGCTAGTTTAGAATGCCTAATAATGGTGTGCATATCAGTCACTATTTCATATTCATTTGACAACAGAAACCATTAAAAACATCAGTGAAAACAGTTATATATAGTTATATGACGCACTGACCTAATGAATATGCAAATTAACGTATTACGTCATCTAGCTTGCTTCTTGCTTTAGCTACGACCTAACTTGAGACTTGTGAGCATCTCTGACACACACACACACACACACTCAGAAACCTGATTCAAAGGTGTTCTTTTGTAATTATTAGCTCCAGGAAAACCAGGATGAGATTGAGAACATGATGAATGCCATTTTTAAAGGAGTATTCATTCACAGATACAGGTAAGCAGACATCCCAAAAACCGAGTGGCTCATTCAGTAAATTCCTATTTTACAATGGTTTAAGAGCTGCCTTTAATCTTGTATTTATTTGCAGGGATGTGATTGCTGAGATCAGGGTTGTCTGCATTGAAGAGATTGGTATGTGGATGAAGATGTACAGCGATGCTTTTCTTAATGACAGTTACCTGAAGTACGTGGGCTGGACCATGTATGATAAGGTATCACAAACCCATTCACACATTCTTATACAAAGGTCAAACCTAAACATGTCACGTCTCATTCATTGACGTTATTTTTCATTCTCCAGCAAGGTGAGGTTCGTCTGAAGTGTCTTACTGCTCTGCAGGGTTTGTATTATAGCAGAGAACTCAATGCCAGACTGGAACTCTTCACCAGCCGCTTCAAGGTGAGTCTTTCACCAGGATTCTAGCTATAGCAACACTAACATGTCTCAACAAGTGTGGATTACTATTTATCACTGGAAAATGTTTGTTACAGACATTTCTCTCATTCTTTGTCTCTGCAGGATCGAATTGTGTCCATGACTCTTGATAAGGAATATGATGTTGCAGTTCAGGCTATTAAGCTACTGACACTGGCTCTGCAGTGAGTTCAGCATTCACTCTCACTTTTCTTTCTTTTAGAGGTGTCCTTTTACCATGTGATTGTGTTTGTTTGTGCACACAGGAGTAATGATGAGATTTTGACGGCAGAAGACTGTGAGAGCGTCTATCACTTGGTTTACTCCGCCCACCGACCAGTTGCCGTGGCAGCAGGGGAGTTTCTCTACAAAAAGTAAATGTCACTTTTTTTTAATCATAGCAAGTCTGTGCTTCATTAAATACCAGTGTAATTAAACACATTTGCCACATTAGTTCTTATCCATAATGCATCTGATGCTCACCATGACTGACTGATTTCCCTTAAGACTGTGCATGTATGCTGGTGCTGTGTTCCCAGGTTGTTCAGTCATCATGGTCCAGAGGATGAGGGGCGGCCCAGGAGAGGCAGACAGTGTTTGAATGCTAACCTCATCAGAACGACTGTCTTGTTCTTTCTTGAGAGTGAGGTGTGCTTGGTGTGCTCAGCGTGCTATGTCACTTTTTAATGTCTCATTATAGAAATATTTTGACTGAGCAAGTTTTGCTTATCTGAGATGACAGCACATTGTATGAGAGCAAATTCTGACAAAGACAGATTATTTGCAAAAGTATGGAAATAAGAATTTAGCCTAATTTATTCCTCTGAATAAAATAGCAACTGAACAAACTGTGAGACAGTAGGTTGGCTTTTTAAAATATCATGAAAGTTTGTGTGTTTTAGCTGCATGAGCACGGTGCCTACCTGGTGGACAGCTTGTGGGAT
Source organism: Enteromius paludinosus (assembly GCA_032361165.1). Classification (NCBI taxonomy): domain Eukaryota; kingdom Metazoa; phylum Chordata; class Actinopteri; order Cypriniformes; family Cyprinidae; genus Enteromius; species Enteromius paludinosus. The sequence continues at coordinate 212,009 of JAUMHQ010000192.1, read as the reverse complement.
TGTGCGTCAGAGCTGCTGAAGGACTGGGAGAGCATGATCAGCCTGCTGCTGGATGAACCTTACCCTGGAGAGGAGGGTACATGTCTAGCAGTTTTTTATGACATGATCAGAATTTGGCAAAAAAAATAAAGTACTACTCAAACACCATGATGTGTGTTTTTCAGCTCTCACTGATGCTCAGGAAGCTGCTCTAGTGGAAATCATGCTGTGTGCTGTCAGACAGACTTGTGAGTGTCACCCACCCATTGGACGAGGCCCTGGCAAAAGGGTGAGAGACGCACAACATTTTGGTTTTGCCATATTAGTGAGGACATCTCATAGATGCAAATGTTTTTACACCAAGGTGATATGTTTTTAAGCTCCTGGCGCTGAACCTAACCCAAAAAGCTATTACTGGGTAACATCTTGGCATGAAATAAAAATGTATCTTATTTGTTTTCTTATTTCTAAATTGATGTAATTTGTTCTCATTGCAAGTTACGCATCCATGCATGTGGTTTCTTTTCTTTTCTAACGTTTCTCTGGTAAAGTATGCTGAACTTCTCATTTCATTCTCATTTATCATTTAGTCCATTTAAACCCTGCATGTTTCGTACAATTGGCTAAAAACTGACATTCAGATCTGCCTCCATCCAGTCATGTATAGAATGATGTATAGAACTAGGTCCCTGTTCTATATTGATCTGTTCCTATCACTCTGATGTACAGTACAGGCCAAAAGTTTGGACACACCTTGTCTTTATTTTCATGACCGTTTGCATTGGCAGATTGTCACTGAAGGCATCAAAACTATGAATGAACACATGTGGAGTTATGTACTTAACAGAAAAAGGTGAAATAACTGAAAACATCTTTGATATTCTAGTTTCTTCAAAATAGCCACCCTTTACCCTGATTACTGCTTTGCACACTCTTGTCACCTGAAATGGTTTTCCAACAGTCTTGAAGGAGTTCCCAGAGGTCTTAAGCACTTGTTGGCCCCTTTTCCTTCACTTTGCGGTCCAGCTCACCCCAAACTATCTCGATTGGGTTCAGGTCCAGTGACTGTGACTGTGGAGGCCAGGTCATCTGTCGCAGCACTCCATCACTCTCCTTCTTGGTCAAATAGCCCTTACACAGCCTGGAGGTGTGTTTGGGGTCATTGTCCTGTTGAAAAATAAATGATCGTCTTACTAAACGCAAAACTGGTTGGGATGGCATGTCACTGCAGGATGCTGTGGTAGCCATGCTGGTTCAATGTGCCTTCAGTTTTGAATGAATCCCCAACAATGTCACCAGCAAAACACCCCCACACCTCCTCCTCCATGCTTCACAGTGGGAACCAGGCATGTGGAATCCATCCGTTCACCTCGTCTGCGTCTCACAAAGACACAGCGGTTGGAACCAAAGATATCAAATTTGGACTCATCAGACCAAAGCACAGATTTCCACTGGTCTAATGGCCATTCCTTGTGTTCCTTGGCCCAAACACATCTCTTCTGCTTGTTGCCTCTTCTTAACAGTGGTCTCCTGGCAGCTATTTAACCAGGAAGACCTAGAGATGGGTCTGCTGCTAGAACTCTGTGTGGCATTTATCTGGTCTCTGATCTGAGCTGCTTGTGATTTCTGAGGCTGGTGACTCGGATGAGCTTGTCTTCAGAAGCAGAGGTTACTCTTGGTCTTCCTTTCCTGGGTCGGTCCTCACGTGTGCCAGTTTCGTTGTAGCGCTTGATGGTTTTTGCGACTTCACTTGGGGACACAATTAAAGTTTTTGCAATTTTCTGGACTGACTGACCTTCATTTCTTAAAGTAATGATGGCCACTCGTGTTTCTTTAGTTAGCTGATTGGTTCTTGCCATCATATGAATTTTAACAGTTGTTCAATAGGGCTGTCGGCTGTGTAATAACCTTCTGCACAACACAACTTATGGTCCCATCCCCACAGATAAAGCAAGAAATTCCACTAATTAAGTCACATCTGTGAAGTGGAAACCATTTCAGGTGACTACCTCTTGAAGCTCATCGAGAGAATGCCAAGAGTGTGCAAAGCAGTAATCGGAGCAAAGGGTGGCTAATTTGAAGAAACTAGAATATAAAAGATGTTTTCAGTTATTTCACCTTTTTCAGTTAAGTACATAACTCCATGTGTCCATTCATAGTTTTGATGCCTTCAGTGAGAATCTACCAATTTAAATGGTCATGAAGATAAAGAAAACGCATTGAATGAGGAGGTGTGTCCAAACTTTTGGCCTGAACTGTACGCCATATAGAAGAAACCTGTTGCTGTTTCTTTTATTAAAACTCTGAAGCGAACACATTTGTCCGTTTGTTCTTTTCGACTAGAGAGGACCGCTTATGTTTAAATCATGTTAAAGGAATTGGATCAAATACATTTCTTAAACACCCATAAATAAATCTTCAGTCAATATTTATGAATATGCATGTATGTTCTTTCTTATTTTGCCACAGGTTCTAACAGCTAAAGAAAAGAAAACCCAGCTGGATGATCGAACAAAGATCACAGAAACATTTGCTGTGGCTCTGCCTCTGTTACTAACTAAAGTAAGTAATTCCTAGCATTGCCTGATGTGATTAATGCATCAGTTGAATAACAAACAAATGTAAATTTATGTAAATATAACTTTAATTGCAGTCATTAATCCTCAACACTTTTCGAGTGTTTTTGGGATTGCAAGAAGCAATTTCATTGCAATATTGATTGGCTTTTTGGGGATAAAGCAATGGTCCACAATTTGCTGCATAAAGATATTTCAAATCATTGATTGCAATCTAAAAATGAGAATGGAAACCAAGTGATACCTGAAAAAAACGCTCTCAAACGTCTTTCTTTCTATTTCTCAGTATTCAGTGGACCCAGAGAAGGTTACTAATCTGTTGCAGTTTCCTAAGTATTTCGATCTAGAGATCTACACAACCGGTCGGCTAGAGAAGGTAATTATTCACAAAACAAATAAATAAAAGTCACTTTTAACATAAAGAAAGTTTACAATAGTAGTAACACATTTTTGAATCAACACGTGAAGTGAAGAAATTATTGATCGCTATTGTTTTGTCGCTGATGTCCTGCAGCATCTGGATGCTTTGCTGCGCCAGGTCCGAGATGTGGTGGAGAAGCACACAGACACAGATGTATTAGAGGCATGCTCCATGACATTCCATGCACTGTGCAATGAGGATTTCACCATCTATAACCGTGTAGATATTGTCCGCAGCCAGATGCTTGACGAACAGATTGATAAGTTCCACCGTCTGTTGGAGGACGTCCTGCAGGAGGTGTGTGTGGTCATCTTCCCTGCATAACTGTTCTTTGTGATTTCACCAGTTTCTACTATAACCGTTTTGTTTCTTTAAGGGAGAGGAGCCTGATGAAGATGATGCCTATCAAGTTTTGTCAACACTCAAAAGAATCACAGCCTTCCACAAGTAAGAACACACTTTGTCGCCAAAACTGAAAAATTCCAAAGGTCCTAAAAGAGATCTTCTTTCCTATTTTTTTAATTCTTTAGATTTGGGAGTTAAATAAATAAATCTATACATGTTTTGTGAGGTTCACAGTCATAGACCAGTGGACTCTCTTCATCATAACTGTGTGTGTGTCTGTGCTCCCTGCAGTGCCCATGACCTCACTAAATGGGACCTTTTTAACAGCAACTACAGACTTCTGAACTCTGGCCTGCAAAACGGAGATATGCCTGAGCAGGTACTGACTACTGATCCAAGGGCTTAACTCATTTAGTTTCATTTTATTTCACTTAATGTTGCATCAATGACCAGTAATGGCATGATATGCAGTACATCACTTTTGCAATTTATGTTGCCCAAATGCATTCAGATGACATTTAGGCCATTCATAATTAAGGAATATTAATCAAGCAAAAATGTTTTTAAGAAAAAGACAAAGGCTATTCAGTGATCTTGACTAGATAAGAGAACATTAACACAAAGGCAGACCTATGAAATAATGTAATAAAGTTTTTGGACTAATATAATATTCTTTTATATTAGTTTTTAGCTAGAGGTACAGATAAGCCCCTTAAATTAAAATGAATTGTCAGTGAATTCAAATTTATTGATTTCTTTTCCTAAAAGCGATCCCTACTACATTTCTCTACTGGGCATATTTGGTCTGTGGGCCATGTGTTTTATTATATTATATTTGTTTTGTCTTTGTAGATTGTGGCTCATGCACTCCAGTGCACTCACTATGTCATACTCTGGCATTTGGCTAAAGTCTCGGAGGGCAGTGCCAGTAAGGTACAACACACACACGTACACAACCAGACCTGTGTTGAGACTGTCATTTGTTAGGGTTTAGTCACACTCTCGTCCCGTTTCAGGATGATACGGTGCTGTTGCGGAGGCAGGTGAGAGCCTTCTGCATGATGTGTCAGAGGTATCTGAATAGTATCAGCACTGTCGTCAAAGAACAGGTGAGTCTGACCTGCCACACCAAGGCCCTACATTTTTTCATGTATAAAGGATTCTGGAAAAATATACAGTGTGTTTTTGTGTGTTGCAGGCCTTCACCATTCTCTGCGACGTACTCCTCATCTTCAGTTATCAGATTGTGGCTTCGGGGCGGGAAGCTTTAGAGCCCTTGGTGTTCAGTCCAGATGAATCCTTACAGAGCGAACTACTCAACTTCATCCTTGATCACGTGTTTGTTGACCAGGAAGAGGACAGCAGCACAGGTAAATGGCAAATAGGGCTGAAGACCACTCTGATCCACTTCACTCTGACCGAGATCAGCTGTTGACTCATGTGGAGTTGAGTAATTTTAACACAGTAGCACTCATTTATTTTTCAGCAGCAATATGGCTCATGAAATGATTGAAGTGGGACCTGTTTGTATTTGATGTTTATGGATTTGTTTTATGATGCCTTTGAACTTTTTATATCTTCTTCTAAATTTTGATTACCTGGATTTTTAGTGGAGGGAGAGAAACCACTTAGGTTTTATTTAAAAATATTTGTGTTGTGAATTAACCAAAATCTAATGGGTTTGAAATGACATGAGGTTCAGAAAATTTTCATTTTTGGTTTTCACTATCCCTAAACTTAAACACTTAACACACTACCAGTCAAAACCAGTTATCAGTATTATTTTCTGCACAATTGTTCGCTGCATTTTATTTTCCTTTTTCATTTTTGATTGTCTTGCAGATGATGAGGCTGGTAAGATTGAGGCGCTCCATAGACGCAGGAATTTACTGGCTGCCTTCTGCAAATTAATCATCTACAATGTGGTAGAGATGAATACAGGAGCAGATGTATTCAAACAATACATGAGAGTAAGTCTCTGTTATGTTGTAACGTTCCTCTGTTTTTGTGACTTGATGCTTACATTGATTCCCTGTCTCTGTCGGTTTGTAGTACTATAATGATTACGGTGATATCATCAAGGAGACCATGAGTAAAGCACGTCAGATTGACAAGATTCAGTGTGCCAAGACTCTGATCCTCAGCTTGCAACAGGTGAGGTTTCCCTCCGTACTCAGACCAGGTCTTCCAGCAAAAATCAATAACAGAAGTGTGATGTTTGTGTTTCAGCTGTTTAATGAGATGCTGAATGATCTGGGCTGTAACTTCGATCGGTCAGCATCTGCATTCTGTGGGATTAAAGAATTGGCCCGACGCTTCTCACTCACGTTTGGACTCGATCAAATCAAAACCAGGGAGGCCATTGCAATGCTCCATAAGTAAGGAAATTTAAACACACTTGCTTTCAAGTCCCAGCTGTGTTCAGGTTCTTGGACCTCGAATCGTTAGATGGGTGCTCCTGCCACTTTCTTTATCCTCGTTGTGTAAAACTGTATTTTCTATCATATCAGAATTGATTTCTGGCACCAGCGTTAACATTGAACCCTTTTAGTATGTTTACGTGATAGTCACTCACAGTGTTTTCTGTGTTTAGGGATGGAATAGAATTTGCCTTTAAAGAGCCCAGTCCACAGGGAGAGGGCGGCCCTCCTCTCAACCTCGCGTTCCTTGATATCCTCAGTGAGTTTTCCTCCAAACTACTGAGGCAGGACAAGAAGACTGTGTAAGACACTCAGATTGAGAATCTCTGCTTGTCTCAGATCCCTCAGAGACCCAAGTATTTCTATTAGTCGTTAGTTATGAAAAAAAAAAAATTCATTAAGGTGCTGTTTGCTGTGTAATATAGATAAAGGTTACAAAACACTGGCCATTTTGCTAATGTTATCCATCTTTTAACTAAAGTGTTAACCAGCACACAAATGTATTTAAAAAGTATTCATTTTAACCTGTTGACTTAAATATTGTATATGAGTTTAAATATTTTAACAACCTATGTTGTCATTGGGAAATGTATGAATTAATAATTTTTTACCATTCATTAAATAGGCTTTATTTTGTAAAAGCAGTGGAAAAGTCTGACATCTAAGACCAGGGTTGCCTTTTTGCTACGCTTTGAGCACTGTTTTTAAATGTTTGCATGATTAAATGATTACATTTTTCATGGCATGTAGGCCCTTTGCTATAAACGGTCAAGCATAAATAAAAATATGAGCTTTCTAAATAGATTAATAGAGGGATAGTTCACCCAAAAATGAAAATGTGATGTTCATCTGCTTACCCCCAGGGCATCCAAGATGTAGGTGACTTTGTTTCCTCAGCAGAACACAAACGAAGATTTTTAACTT
>JAUMHQ010000192.1:179100-196162 GCA_032361165.1 Enteromius paludinosus | reverse complement strand
GGATCGAAGCTCACACGTACAGTAGTTTAGAAAACTAGTCCCGTCTGAATAAGGCTACAGTGTAATTCGGCTATACACCCGCGCTAAAGGTGAAAGTCACCATAGCCTGTAGTATAGACTCCAACCCAACTTTGGGAATAGATTAACGGCGATAACGGCCCACCACTAATATATATATATATATATATATCAAATAAATTGACATTTATTCCTGTGATGACAATGATCATTTTTCATCAGCTGTTACTCAAGTCTCCATTGTCAAATGATTCTTTCTTATTCTTACAGCTGAAAACAGCTGAGCTGCTTGATTTGCATGAAAACTAATACTTTTTTAGGATTCTTCAATGTATAGAACGTTTAAAAACAGCGTTCATTTTAATGCAAGTCCTTTCTAAAACATCATCAACATCTTTTGTCACTTTTGACTGATTTAATACATCCTTGCTGAAGTAATAATTTGTTTTCCACTTGCTACCCCAAACTTTTAGAAGGGTAGTGTTTAAGAAGAGTTTGTTTGCAAAAATCAATAAACGCCACATTTTTAAAAGAATGAGCTTATAGTCATACATTATTCTCCACATATAGCATGATCTGAACCCTAAAACACACTTTGTCCAACAAAAAAACAAACAAACAAACAGTATTGTCCACTTTCAAGACAATGCAAGTTCACGGTTTACTGCAGAAGCTGACAAGCGCGCTTGTTGTTTTTGAACAGAAGCCTATAGGTCCATTTTAGTGAATCAGCACGCTATATTCAGGTCAGGTGACAAGACTACTTTTACTGTTGAAAAGACATGCTAGCTGAAAGGAGTTTTCAAAGCTTACTGAAAGTGATCAACGAACTTGATGAACCTTAACCTGTGATATCTTCATGGCATAAAAGGCTATCTTAAGATAGATACCCTAAGATATCTTCATGGCTTTCACAGAACATTGCAAAAGCAGTGTGTTACAACGGTATAGGAAAAGCTTGTATGTATATATGTATATATCACATCCATATAGTCATACAGTCATCCATACAGTCTATATGATCAAAACAACATTGAAAGGAGTTGACAAAGATTTGTTTTACTCTAAAACTTGTTTAAACAAAACAAATTTGTAATACGTGTGGAGAAAAAAAAAAAAGCTTTATAGGAACTTTATTACTTTTTCTTTATTTGTTTAAATCATTATTACTTAATCGTAACAACCCAACTAAAGTTTATAAAATAAGTGAACATTTTTGAACTGAAAGGAAAGATTTGTTACATCATCTCACCATATTGAAGAAGTTTCTGATCTTGATGCCTTTACTGAGGTCCCACATGTAGATGTTACCATCATGACCAGCTGATAACAAGATTCGTGAGTCAAAGGGATGTGCTTCCAAAACAAACACCTCATCATCATGACCCTATGAACAGAGGAACATCTGCATAAATTAATCCATAATCTGCAATAAATCATAGGAAGCGCCTCTTTAGAATTACAAAACAGGAACAGACTGAATTCTGCCTCACACGCATGCACACATACCGACAGCACATGTAGTAATTGGCCATTTGCTGAGTTCCAGACTTTGAGGAGGCAGTTTGAAACAGCTGTGATGATGGAGCGATCGCAACGATCCCACGCGACCATAGTCACCACCAACTTGGTCGATTTGTCATCGCCTGATATCACAGCACTCCTGCGGACACAATACATATGTCCACACAGATGTAAAAAAAAAGAACAACATTTAATCTTAATGTAATTAGACTTGGTTCGAACGGTGCTTGAGAAACCCTGCCTGCTCTCACAATTAACATATGTACGCATACTGACCCTGGTAATCTGGTGGTCATGTCCAGCACGGTACTCTTCCATTCCTGCTGCTGGTAATGCCAAATCCGAGCCGTACCATCCCGACTACCACTCACAAACCGGAGACTATGTTCAAAAGGCAGCCAAAACACAAACACAGAGTTAAAAACACCCAGAATAAAGACAAAAGGTACATCCCAATAAACAAAAAGAAAGCACATAATGAAGGCTAATAATAAACTCACCTGTCTGTGTTATTGCAGAACTGAATAGCTACAACTTTATCCTGTAACAGAAAAACATTGTTGTACATTGTCAGCACAATATACAGTCATGACATTTAAATGTTTATTTTTACACATGCTTCTCATTTTCCAGTATATAATACAATTTCTGGCCATTATTCTCTTTTCAGATACTCCATCTCTCTTGCCTTCTTGTCTGCCAACTGGTTTATTTCTCTACGTCTCTTGCTCTTACCGTGTGGGAGTCCAGGTCAGAAAACTTCACAGGCGTCTCTGTGCCGAGGTAGTAAACTTTGATCATGTGATCTGTCCCTCCAGTGGCCAGGAACAAACCGCCTAGAATCAAAGAACACAATATGTTAACCTTTTATTCACCGTCTGATCACGAGACACTAATGATACTACAATTAACAAACACGAGAAAAGTGGATGCCAACTGATCAGAGAGCAAGAGTGTGAGTGTGGGTAAACACACCAGAGCTGAAGGAACTGCAGGATATCTGAACTCCGGGACGAGAACGCTCCATAAACTTCACAGGCCGATCACTGCAAACACAAACACACAACTCGGTGCAAATTTGCTCTATATAAAATCGTTGGATAAACCACATGTGACAAAACAGGTCATTTAAAGTGGACAAATGACACTTACTCAAACTTCATACTGAGTGAGTTCCACTGCCAGAAACACACCATCCCATCAGCTCCGGTGGTGGCCAGATGCCGAGAGGAACCTAATGCTGATGGAGAAAACTGCAGCGAAAGAAAGAAAGATCCCTTTAAACACAAACTGATCTGAATTAACAGTACCTGCTGAGCAGCATTACTGTGAGCGAGCTGATCTAAGACACTGAAATCACCACATCATGAGCAGCTCAAGTGTAAAAGAACATAATGCCATGCTTCACACACCTGTATGGAGGTGATTGAGGCTGTGTGCCCCTGCAATACTGCCACAGGTGCACAGGTACGCAAGCACCACACACGGATGATCTTGTCACAGCTGGCGGAAGCAAGGAGTGTGTTCTCGAAATTTACTGTCATGTCTGAAATCTCTGCCGCATGCCCGCGCAGAGTGGCTAGGAGACGGCCATCATCCGTCCCCCAGATCTTCACTAGACAGTCATCAGAACCCTGACAGAAACAATTTAATAAAACTTGATTACAAGCATCACAAAACAGTGTTTCCTGGGTTACTATGTTATTTTTTAACATCAATAAATTTAAGAAAATCCAGGGCCCAATGCAAAATTCATTTACCGTAAAAATGCGCTGCCCGGTGCGGTCAAACGCCACACAGTACACTGATGAGAGGTGGCCCAGAATCCTTCGATGCATCTTCATGTGCTGATAGGTACAGGAGGGGAGGACATGGCCAAATCGAGCCACTCCTGTTTTTTGGCGAGCACCCATGATTGACACTGAGCAGTAAAATTTAGAGAGGTTACAATCAACGTCCACAACAAAATATAAGAAATGATAGTTTGGCTACACTAAAGGACATTACCGGGTCACTAATCATAACATACTGACATCAAGCATTAAGCTATGGTCAAACTAGACACACTATTGTAATATGACTTTACAATCTGCAGCACTTGAATAAAATAAAATGCACAGTACATTAAAATGAAATGAATTAAAATTTTAAGTTTGCATTTGCTAAATTGAGTAACAGAGTGAGGTATCAAAATACTGTTGGTCACATGTCTTCATGATATGAATTCACAGGACAAAGTTCACCAAACCTGAATTTTGGAACCCAGTCAAATTTGCATGATCACATTTGCATGCATGTAAATGGAAGTCAATAGAAGGGTACGTGTAGGGTGACTGGCCTTTAAAGAAATTAAATAGAGAAAGATGTTTTTTATTTGTATGCAGTGTTTATTGAATGAGGGAAAAAGAAATTGTGGGGAAACTCAAAATGTATGTGAGCTTGCAGTTGATTGTGGAACATTTAAGGAAACTTTAATGATTTGACAAGTTTTACATCCCCAGAGAGAAGTCTGGGCCTGTGTGCTCAAAGAATCCTCTCAGAGAGCTCCTAATTTAGCTTAAATAATTCAACTAGGGGTCTTAGCCTTAATTGATTCAGGACTATTCTGAGAGCAACTCTGATCAAGGGGGAAAAAAAGGTGTCTAGATATGACACAGACTTTTGAAGACTGTGATTAGCTGGTTGTCCAAGAAGGAAAAAGAGTGCTTTTAAGAATAGGGTCTATAATAAGCCTTCGCTTTGAAATTACAGGCATATTTTTTTCTCCCTCTTTATTTTTCGTCCATTTTCTCCACCGTTTAAGAAACTCTCAAGTGTCTTAAACGTCAGTGTCATTTGGAAAACAGGGATTCCCTTTATGTTCATAAACCCATCACTGACTCCTGAAACTTAAACGGTGTTCAGTAGCGCCAAAACACAACACAGCATTTCGGAGGACTGGACTCACCTATATTTGGTGGTTTGACACAGTTGAGTGACGGTTCTGGGGGCCGTCCCCTGTGCAAGGCGACAACTGCAGAACCACTCCATACTGTATGAGAAGAGCCTGAGAGATAGAATGACTGTGTCAAATATTTATCGCTGTTAGAAGGAGAAAATTCATGTAAGGGGAAGTGTCTGTGTGATCATGTGCGCTGTTCTCTACTCTTTGTTGCTCTTCATTGTTCTCTGCTGTATAGTGATTGTGTGCATCTCACTTTTTGCTGTCCGTAGTAATGACTGTCGCCCGCTGCCCAGTAAACTGTGGACTCCAGGAACACTGGGAGGAATGTGTTTATCTATCAATGGGCCAATCTGCTCACACACACGCAACAGGTAATCCGCAGGTATGTGCTGATTTAACAAGACCTAAAACATACACAGGAGGTCTTTGATAAATAAACTGTAAGAGGAAGAGCAAAGCTGATTTGCGTTATGATTAAAATAAATAAATAAATGAAACACTGCACAGAAATATACATTTGATTATTATTTAACACATGCTTTTCTCCTAAGCAACTTACAAATGAGAACATTAAAAGTAATCAAAGCCAACAACAGAAGAAGTGCTGAGTAAGTAAACATAGCAAGTTTTTTTAAATAATAAATAATAAAAAAATAAAACAATAGAATAGAAAAAGTATAGGGAACACTAGTGTTAGATGGTCTTTTTAAAATAAAAATAAAGCTAGTCAAAAGAATAGAAAACAATGGCCGTTTGTATAATGAATAAAAAGAAAAATAGAATAGAAAAAGAACAAAGAATGCTAGTGTATATAGAAATAACGTTTGCAACAACATGTTACATATTATTAGTCTTCAGACTAGCGTGAATTTTACTTTATTTCACCAGAACAATCCATATTTTTTATGCTCATTCCTAAAAGTCCACCCTTTTCCCCTCCACACACACACACACACACACAAGCGTCCGCCTCGCGTTAGCCAATCAGAACTCTTCTCCACCCATCTTCCTAGTCTCTTAAGTAGCAACTGACGTTTGATTGGCTGCCGCCTTTAAGTGACGCAGCCACCCACCAATCTCCTCTCGCTCTGTTTGCACTGCAGTAACGCCTCTGGCCGGCACGCACAAAGCCTTTCATTTCAAAACAAATATTTTTTATTTCGTTTCCCGCAATTAAAACTTTCCCACACCAAAACCAATCCTCGTGTATAATACAGACTATGTTCCTGCCGCCAGCAGGGCTCCCTCGACGAAACGCTTTTTTTCAGTTTTACACGCTGTAACGTGAGCGAGCCAAGCACCTGTGAGAGTTTGGTTCTGAATTCACATGCGTGTGTGTGCGATAGAGTTTATTAAATCTCACCCAGTCTTCAAAGCTACGCTTAAACTGCTTTCCATCCCAGCTCCAGCGCTTCGGGATGATCTAGACACAGCGGGGAGAAAACACACCACACGCAGGATTTAGACACGCAGCGGCGTTGACAAGAGATGCTGATGTTGGGATATTAGAGAGAAAAACGGGACTGAGTGGGAGAAGAGGGATGGAACTCACTTCGTATTCGTGCAGCTCCTGCAGCAGCATCTGCAGAAACACACACAGAGAGGGTTACACACAGCGTAACACACACTCACCGCTACACACCGACACTCACACGCCACTGTCGGCCTCACCTGAGCGGATTTCTGACATGGTCCAGACTGCAGGAATCTGGCGATCAGGTAATAAAGTTCTGCAGAGAAAGAAACACAACAACACCAGCCGTTAGCTTTAGCTTAGCCTAGCTTAGCCTCGAAAGCTAATGCTAAAATAGTGCTTAAAGTCTTCCCAGCGATAAAGACGCGGGAGAACCGAGTGCTGCCCACCGGCTTCAATCTGCGAGCACGGTTCCGCCGCCATGGCCCGGTCCAGGCGGTGGGTGGAGGTTCTTGAGGAGGTCTCCGCTTGCTAAGAGCGGCCTGTGCTGTATTTGCTCTCAGCGTCTCGGCCTGCAGCCGCCGCTCATGCTGCTTTGTTTGAGCGCCCCCGCGCGGCGACGGTCCGCCGGTGCCCCGCAGTACCGCGCGCTTCCGTCAGCGGCGCACTGATAGCGCACAGGTGAGCTCACCATTTCCACGGCGGACATTTTGGAGTACAGTTGGGTGATTTATTGAACCCTACAGCAGAGCTGTTGTATTGCAATAAATGGGACTTGTTTCATGTTTAACATCGTCTCATCGATCACAGGTCGCATGTGTGGGAGAAACACAAAATCTGCACAAGGAAATGTCCCATACTACAGTTACTGTGCCATATACATATGTGTTATGTAAGGTATGGTTTCATAAATGTTACGCAATACAATTATGTAAGATGCATATATCGAATGCATGTTCAATTACAACCATCAAACGTTTTAGTTTTTTAACAAAATGATAGATACTGAAATAATTGATCCTGGGTTGGTGAATATCATGTTTGGTTTTTTTTTCAACATTCTCTTTATTGTATGATTTGGGTTCGTAATGTGCATGAAAGCTCTGATTAATTACAATAAAGTTATTATCCTGATATGAAGTTTTCTGCATGGCTATGAAAAGCAACAGAATATTTATAGGATGTCAATCTGTTGCCTCTCAGATGATTCAAACATAAGAGGTCATGGATGCTTCTGCACGTTCATCAACTACAGACACAGCAAGAGAGAGAATCACCGCTTTCAAAGCTATGGCACATTCATGTGCAGTTTTTTTTTTTTTTTCTAAATTAAAAAAAGTTTTTTTTTTAAAGCCACAAAGTTTACCTGGTGACTGTTGTTTTCTCTGAATACTTTTAATGCTTTTTTTCTCCACTTTATCTCAGAACTTTTTTATTAAATTAAACAGGATGCAGTACAATTTACATTCATAGCAGCAATCCTAAGTGCAAATAAATAAGGACAAAAAGGAAAATATACAAAGGAACAAAGCGGTCATTTCATTTATGCTGTTTCAATATATGTCTTTGATATAAGTGTTACAAAATTTTCAGTATTTTGAGGAAAGTTTTGTCTTCGTTTGATAGCAGAGTATAAATGATCCCAAAGGACATCAGCTTGAGAAAATACCCATTTTGATAAAGAATGTGGCATTTATATACATTTATTTATAGTAAACGCAAAGACTTAAAGGCCCGGTTTCACAAACGGGGCTTAGCTGAAGCCAGGACTAGGCATAAGTTAAATTAAGATATTTAAGCAACTTTTACAAAAATACCTTCTAAGAAAATATTACAGGTGTGCATCTTAACACAGAACAATGACACTGACATGTTTTAAGATATGTCGGAGCAAGATATTTTCATCTGAGACGGCTCAAACATGCAATTTAGTCTGGGACCAGCTTAAGCCTTGTCTGTGAAACTGCGGGAAAGAGTAAAAACCTAAATGAATATGTCTCGTGAATATTAGTCGAGCCATAACTTTTATTTGCATTTAGGGTCTGTTTTGTGAACTTTGGTGGTATGATTCTTTAAAAGCCAGGAGTCACTAAAACAACCTGAGGCCTGTTCCATAAAACAAGTTTACCAAATAAGCCAGGCTTGCTTTAATTAGTCAGACTTATTTTAAACCAAATCAAATGACAGTAAGTCAGACTAACTGAAATAAGCCTGGCTTATACTCTAATCTTGTTTTATGGAACAGGCCCCTGGAGTGTAAGCGGTCCATATTTTGTTGTTTTCTGCCTTATATATTCTACAGTTTCTGAACTTGTTACACTTTTTTTTTTAACAGACAAGAGAAAAATAAAACCCTGTGCAAAAACATCAGACTTCAGCGTAACAACCGGTTGTCTTATGAATTTAAGTCATGATTTATATTTGCATTAAGGGTCTGTTAGTCTCAGCTGTTGTGTACTTATGCGATTATGTACTATTTGTTAAGATATAACTGCAGTGTGAACCAATGGTGAAGTTATGTATTGCACCAACCACTTATTAACTGATAATAAACAGCATATGCATAAAAACTACATATATAATATCCAGTCAGTGTAAAAGACCACAACAGACATATTGAGGAAAACTCCAATGATGGATTTTTATTGAGTGAGACCAAGAGCATTATAGGGGACACTAAATACTTTTTCCACAGATGAATTTTCAGTGTTAAAAAAATTCCAAAAAACGCTTTAAATTCTTTTTCTTTGAATCTCGTAATTTCAAAAAAGTCCTCTATAACAACAGAAGGTTTTTTTTTCTGGCCTCCTAACAAAGCCCAGTTATCGGTTTCGACAAATCGCAAAGGTGGTATGATTCTTAAAAAGCCAGGAGTCACCATCTAATGCTGAACCTGGAATGTAAGCAGTTTGTCTTTAGTTGTTTTCTCTCTTTTCTTCTACATTTGTTGAACTCATTCCTCTTTCTTAAAGACAATCAATTACTATTAAAAGAAAAATAAAACAAACCCCATACAGAAACATCACAGACTCCAGAGCAACATCACGAGCACGAACGGACATACAGACTGAGAGCCTCCTCCCACCTCCCACTCCAAAACCAAGCTACAGACCATCCGCTTAAAAAAAAAAAAAAAGAAGAAAAGAAAAAGAAAAAAAAGAGATAAAAACAGAAAAAAAAATCAACAAAACCAAAGAAAGACGCCGCCTTTTTCCACACCTCTCGTGTTGTAGACACCTGATACAGCTGCGGCCGAACACAAGACTCGTTTCGTCAGCTTAATTTTTTTTGTGCTAAAAACCTGAACCAGTATTTACAAATTCGCTGATAAAAATATTCCTCTGGTGGTGATGGGCAGAGAGGAGGTTGTTGAGAGAGCTGGAGAGGGAGAGAGAAAACTGGGAAAGAGAGGAAGATAAAAGAAAGGAAAGGGGGGAAAGGATGGACGGACGGACGGATGGATGGACAGGCGTGGTGCTACTCTGTCTTCGGGTCATCCTTCTCGGCCTCTGCCGCCTCGTCTGGAGTTTTCTCAACCTGCGCAATAAAAAGGCCCAACCAATAAGAATCAAGAAGGACAGCCTCTGCACCAATCAGAATCTTTCTTTACACATCTCTGTCTTTGTTTTAAGCGATCTGGAGAATTATTTGAACTATGTCACTAAGCACTTTGGCATTTCTATTAGAAAATATTAAATAGAACATTAGCAGCATCATGGCCTATGAATGACAGACACTGATTTGAGGTAGTATGTACATATATACCTCATTGGTCTTAGTCTCCCCATTTTCTGATTGGTTCTCCTCCTTGGACTCCTCGGCCTTTGCCTTTGCTTTCTTGTCTTCCTTTTTATCATTCACTTCCTTCTCTTTCTGTCAGGGAGGAAACGACAGGGCAAACGAATGACTATGGAGCAATACGCATAAGGTTTACACACCAAAGCATGGAGATGCGCATCGTTACAAAAGCATGAAAAGTGTAAATACCTTGGGAGTTTTTTTCGGTTTGGGTTCAGGTTTCGGAGGCGTTGGTTTCTGAGCGGAAAGGAAAACGCGATTTACTCACAAACATACTTTTCGATGTATAAACAATACACGTTCAAATAAACAGAAATAATGCACGGAATGGTTTATGTTGTTCTGCCCTATCCTGCATTCAACATATCATTTTAAATGACTGGCAAAACCATGTTGAAATAAAAATAACCTATACAGAATATGCTGTAAGTAAAACAAAACATATAACATGTAGATATTATGTTTTTTTGACCTTAAGTGTTGGCTGTAGAATTTAAATAGTCAATTAACACAAAATGTGCTAAAATCAATTCCCTAACTATATTTCAAAGTCTTTTGAAGTGAAAAAAGTTTAAAAAACAAAATGATGAAATAACAGAAAGATTAAAAATAACTTACCGCTTTAGTAACTACACTTACCGCTGACAGTCTAGCAGACCTTCTCTGAGGCTACAAGAGGAAGACGAGTATGAGAGATCAGTCATTAAAAATAAAGAATCGTCCCCTGTCCTTATGTCACGTCTATTTTGTGTACTTAGCACGTTTAAACTTGGCACAGTGTACTACAAATCCTGTTGGCTCTTATGACAAATTATTTGTCGTTTCTCTTGTTTGCATTTCGATTTTGGATAAAATGTTCCTGCTAAATAAAAACATTTACATTTATACAGTAATGCACATGTACTGGTTCTGATGACGTGAACATGCGAGCCAAACTTGCTTTAGATATTTCAATAATTTTCCTTTCTCACCTCCTCCTTGACTTCTCCATCAGTTCCCTGCAAACCAGCAAAACAAATAATCACAAGTTAGAACATGAGCTATGATTTTATTAACATAAAGGGCGGGAAAAACAAAAAGGAAACTTGTAGAAACACTGGGATGTGCTGTTCTGCACGTTTGTAAATGTCAGCAACACGGAGGCATGCCTTTTTTTTTTTTTTTTTGGTTTATTAAAGCTTCAATGAGCTTTGGCTGAGCAATCGTGGAAAAAGCTTATTTGTCAGCGGACATCAGCGCAAAATGGTGTGCCGATTTTTTATTTATTATTTTTTCACGGAGGCATTTCACGACACTGGCTCCTCACATTTGAATAAGGAGGAGGGGCGCGATGATCCCAGCTCAGCGCTGCCACCTGGCGGCAAGCAGGCGTCATGACACTCCTCTTCCACGCCGAACAAAGAAAATGCATTAAAATTGTTTAAAAACGCGACCGCCTTTTCGCAAAATTGCCACCATTCAGAAAATTAGAGCTATCCAGCTATTTTTTAATCACCATTCGACGGCGACTGAGGCACGATTGCGCTTATAATCGTCGGTTTTCGCGTCGCGCTGTGCTGGAGATGGAGAGAGAGAGAGGGCAGCATGGCTGCGGTTCCACGGGCATGAGATCAAGCCGAGCTTCAGCACAGCGCTGCTCCACTAAAACCCTTCTGTTTAACGCACCACCGTCGACAAAAACACCGCGGTCCGGCGGGAAAAAATCGCAAAATTGACAACGATTTTTTACCTGCCCACTGATTCCACAGAAGTCGCCTGGATTTTTATTAAAAAACATTGTCTCGAGGGCTTCCTAATTTCACGACTGATTAGTAAGGGCAAAAGTGTAGCCGTACGCCGCGCTCGGCTTTTCTACATACCTTTCTCTTGGGCATGTTGAGTTTGGGATATTTTTCTTCTTTTATGCAAAACTAACAGGTTATCTTTTGTGATTCGGAGTTCACAGTTCAGGAGACTGTCGTCCGCTATGCACTAATTCTGTAGTAAACACAGGGCTACATTAGAGCCAGTGGTTGAATGGGAGGGTGGGGGCGGGGCCACGCTGTGACTGACGTTCCGCTTCTCCAATCAACGGGCGTCTGGGTCCACCACCGAAGAGGCAGATTCTTACCTCCGCTGTGCTTTTACGCGCGAAATCCTGAGGTGGAAATCCAACGGCGCACCTTCCTGTAAAAAAAATTCCCCTTCCAACACGTTAAAAACCTATAGTTTGATGTGCCTTTTGCTCCAAACAAAGCTCAGCCATACTGTGATGCGAAGAGGAATAGCTCACCGTTTAGGGCCGAGTAATAAAGTCAGACCCTCCTTCATAACTGTATGCGCTGTATGGCCACCTCATCTCTGACTCAGTGAAGTTCACTTATTGCTGACTGTATGGTTTGAAGCAGGTGTGAAGATGTATCTGCTTGCCTTAGTCATGAGCACTTACTGGGAAAACATGCTGTAGTGCATATACAATGAAATATAAATACAACTAGTATGTGTCAATCTGTAATAGAGAAGGGAAGCCACAAGCAATTTCACACTTCTGCTTTATTTAGGCAGAAGACTAATCTGTGTAAGGGTTTGGGTGCGGGTGTGTGTGTGTGCGAGAGATATATAACTGCTTACTTCCTCTGTTGCGACCCAGAGCTGAGACACCAGATCAGAGAAAACATCTCGATAGATAAATAGATACATATAGATAAACTATCCAAAAGTGACACTATACACTGAAAATAGTTTTTTTCAGCTGTAGGCTTGGAAGGAATCCACTTTAAAACATTTGGTAAGCCTCTTTTATTGTAAATAGATAGTTGTTATGGCTATAGAATGATGTGCTGGTGTTATTTAACCTATTTATCTAAAGGATTTGAGCAGTATTTGGGGTAGGCCTATTTGATTGCTCTGATTACAGTGATAAAATTGTAGTAATTCTGCTCATTTCAGGTCTTTAAAGGAAGTCCGACCCGAAAGTGAATTCTGTCACTGTTTTCTCACGCTTCACTTGTTCCACAGCTTTATGATCTTTGTTCTGTTCAACACAAAAGAAGGTATTTTGAAGAATTTTAGTAACCAAGCAGTTGATGGTTTTGTTTTACTTATTACTGTGGAAGTGGCTACCATCAACTTCTTGGTCAACATTCTACAAAATATCTTCTTTTGTGCACAACAGAAGAAATAAATGCATACAAAATACTTGAGGGTGAGAAAATGATATAATATTTAAATTTTTTGGATGAACTCTATCTTTTAAATGTATCAGTTATTTTGTAGATTCTGCTAACACTGCTATATTAATCATTTATAGAGGAAGGAAAGTGCAGTCAGTATATTCAGAGTGTGTGTGTGTATAAGTGTGAAGTTTCCGTAACTCGGTCATTCAGTTCTGGTAAATTCCTCATTTCAGTTTGATTTCATTTTATGCTTGATGTTCTTTTTGATTATGCTCTGTTTTTGTAGTAAGTATTGAAATGTTGATTCATTTGAAGCTAGAGCTGTGTTTTTCTGTGTAGGTGGCTATCATCAAAGACTATAGGAATACTACCATGCTCGGAGAGGCTTTCCTTTATGTTCTGAATTGCACAGAAGACATCACGAATCATGATGGACATGCTCACACAAACTCACCCACCCCCACGACCCGTCCTGACCCCTGCACAACGAACAGCGCTGCCAGATCTCCTCTGACACCACGAACGGTGAGAGGTAAGAGACCATTGTGGGTTATTAGGATGAGGTTATGCAAAAATAAACTCATGATAATCTGACTGATGGCACTGGGAGATGTTTAGACGGTAATGCAAACTAGCTATTCTATTTGAACAATGGAGGAAAATTAATTGTAGTATGCGTCAGTATATATCAAAATTAATTTTTAGGAAGGAAGTGTGATGCTGTTGAGCATTTTAGCGTGTACAGAACATAATGCAGAAGTATGAAGTATGCACAAAATTAAAAGGATATTTTTATGCACAAGTCATTAAGAACCTGTATGATTTCCATTGCTCTGCAGAATGCAAAAGAATATGTTTTTTGAAGAGTTTATCTATTGAATACCCGTACAGGGTAAATCAATGGGGTTCAAGACAACTTTTACTGTACTCACAAAAAACTAACACCACATTTTGATAACGCGTTTTTTTGTTTTACTTGTTACTCAGGTACACTTTGCAATAGAGCAGAAAAGATGATAGGAATTGAATTTGCATGTTGACTTTAAGTGATGGTAATGTGCAACAGCATATAATCAAATAACATACCATTCTTCACAAAGTCTATTTAGCTTTATTGCTTACATTCCAATTGAGTGTACAGCTATGACAATGCAAAAGAAATGTGTGGAAAGAAATCCAAACTAAATAAGAACATTTTGTCAAACTTTTCCAAGTGCCTCATTTAGCTGAGTGTCCAAGTGAATTGCACAAAAGCTGCATTTGTGTGGAGACATTCAAACAGTCATTCAGTGAATTAAGTGAGCTGCAGTGTGAGACTTTGCTTCAGACTCTGGGCTTTCCCTCAAGTTTCCTCACAGTTTTTGTTAAGATGAGGCTGTTCTAGTTGTGCCTGACACATTTTCTCTTCCTGTCAGCTGGCAGGGCCGACCGCCTAGAAAAGCCAGGGCAGTGCCGAGCCTCTGCACCCAGCAACGCCATGCCCATTCTCAGCTGTAGTGGGGAGGATCACTTAGGCACGATGCTGTATTGCTCCTGGTGCTGTCCCAGCTTCTACAAGGACTACCCAGACCTCCGGCTTGCTGGTGACCGGCTGGAGCACTACAGTCCTCATAACCCAGTCCTGCTAAACCCACAAGACGCCGGGCCACTGCTGCAATCTCAGGACCTGAGCTCTCTGGAACCGTCTCTGGCAGCAGGTCAACCGGCAGAGGCTGTGGCCCAGCAGGACGAGGAGTATCTTGTCATGAAGAGCGGTCAGGGTCCTAGCTGGGAGAGAAGGCTCACCAACTCCATGTTGAACGGCTATCTGGAAGTCCAAATGCTGGAGGTGTTTTGTCAGCACATGCAAAACATGGCGTGCTGTGGATCATCATTGCTGAGCACTGATGTCATGCCGGCACTGGGACCCACCAGCCTCACTGTAGCCAAAGAACAGAGTGCCAGTCACCAAGAAGCGCTGGAGTCTTCATCCAGTAATGTTGTGCATTATTTAAGCACTTGTTCAGCTCCAGCCACCTCCCACTTCAGCTCACCTGTGCTGCGAATCTCAGAAGCCGAGTAATCCACCTCATGAACACACATACACGCGGCTCCTGTCTATATGAATATTTTAAGTTATCTGTGTTGTTAAAGGAATGTTTTGCATGCAATACTGACATTTGTAAAATGTTGACAACTAGTGATTTAAAAAAAAAAAATAATTCCAATGAAGTACAAATAAATATACAAAAAGTACGCCAATATGATTTATATCATATGTGTTACTTGAGACATTTTGTCTGTGTAAAGTGTTACACTTAGTTTATACATTTTGGGGTCAATAATTATATATATATATATATATATATCTTATACCTAACATGAAGGCTGCATTTATTTAATCAAAAGTAAATAAATAAAATTAATTAATTAATAAAAAAAAAAACAATATGGTTAAATATAATCACAATTCTAAATAAGTTTTTTTTTCAAAACAACAGAATTTATTTTAAATATAAATCTTTTGGGACATTACAATTTTCGGCCACACTTTATATTAGGAAAGGATGGGTCAACAGTGTAATCATAAATATAGCCTAGTTACAGAAGTTAATTAGCTAAAACAGAAATAATAAAACAGATTGCATATTGGCATTTTTATGTATTTATACAATAAGTGCATTGTAGCAAATGATTAATTTAAATGTAAGTACACAGTTAAGGCCATGTAATATAAAGTCTGACCAAAATATCTTTTTTGGCCACTTTTTTGATTGTAAATAGTAACTTGTCCATTTGTGACAGTAACTGCAGTAATGTTTTAGCTTTTAGCTTAGAAAAGAAAAAAGCAACATCTAAACGTTTCTCCTCCTCCTCACCTCTGCTCTTCTAATGAAGCCTCCATGAACATTAATAGCACAAGCTACGTTGGAAGAAAAGGGAACCAAAGTCACACTGTTATGTGTATCCTGTGTACAGGCTTTTATAAATGTTCAAACTTCCTCTTAAACAGCCAATCAAATGTTGTTTTCTCCCTCAGTCTTGCTGCTGACTTCTACGCTTTCACTTTCCTAAAGACGTGTTTGAAATTAAATTGAAATTTTATTAACCTATATCCTCGTTTATGCTGCCACAATTCGGTTATATCCATTCAATTTATTTCAGTAGATGTTTTGTGGTAATGTTTCTATAATGTGAAACTGTTCAATAATTGTTGTCACATACTGACACCTGCTGTTCATACTGTGAAATGACACCCAGATGGACAACAATTGCCCTCTACTGGGAGCTTCGGGAACGGCTTCCAATGTCCCGATGAAAGGTTATGTCATACTGTCCATGACTTTGTCCTTCACCCAAAGCTGTAAAAATTCAGTTTTTATGTATTGCATCGATGTTTATATCTAAACTATGCGCGTTGCATTATGTTGTATCAAGCATTGCATTTTGATGTAGCAATGGATGGAATAAAACCGAAATGCCTTTACTGCCATGAATGTGCTGACATACTGATTTGACGTCATTCTGACGTCACATTTAGGTAGGCACCGACATAACAGTTAATGGGCCATGAGT
This sequence comes from Enteromius paludinosus, assembly GCA_032361165.1. NCBI lineage: Eukaryota > Metazoa > Chordata > Actinopteri > Cypriniformes > Cyprinidae > Enteromius > Enteromius paludinosus. The sequence goes on along the minus strand of JAUMHQ010000192.1, from coordinate 179,754 downwards.
TGTTTGTGTGTGTGTGTGCATGCAGATATCCTGGCTCCTGTACACAGCAGCCAAGCTCACAGCATCATCACAAGGATTAACTGTTAACTGCGATCTGTAAACGTGTTTGCGTGTGTGTGTGTGTGTTAATCTGTTCTGTGCATGGCACATGGCTACTTCACACTCTTGTAGCTGCTCTGTGGGCATCTAAACGGGCTCTTTAGCCTGACACCATGTGGCAAACCATAATACCAGATGGACCGCTCTCTCTCTTTCTTCCTTTCTCCACTAGTCCTGGACACTGCCCAGGCTAGAATAACATTCAATCCATTTCCTTGCCATATTTTGATGTCCTGTGGTACGGGACAGGGATGTAAATGCATGTGGGTCAGTGACGTGTTGGCCATTTCTGCTACATTTTTCATTTAAAATAAACGCAATTTATAGACAGATAACTCGAAACCTTTTGAAATGTTTGAACCCAGTTTTTACATTTCTGAATTCTCAAGTCTTCACTTAAACTTTATTTAACCGGAGACTGAATTAAAAGGATGCCAATAATAAAGAAAATTACATGCATTCATAAACTTACGTGTAGATAATATCTATCTATCTATCTATCTATCTATCTATCTATCTATCTATCTATCTATCTATCTATCTATCTATCTATCT
>JAUMHQ010000192.1:135142-148769 GCA_032361165.1 Enteromius paludinosus | reverse complement strand
AGGACAAAACTGGCTGGGCCCCAGTTAGAGAGCCCAGGTGACACCCATCTGGGCCCCACATAAGTGTGCTGGCTGGGAATATACTGTGGCATTCTCAATGTTACACAGAAAACAGGATACAAAAATGTGTGAAAAGTGTGAGATGTGGGGAAAAATACTAGCAGATTAGCTGTGTAATCACACACTTTCAGCTCAGAGTTTCAAGTAAAAGTAAAAACAAGCATAATCATCATCACCTGATGAGTTTTGCTCCTGACGTGTCTGGCTGTTATAACTCAATACAGTTAAAGTAAAATTCATATTAAACATTTAAGGGTCAAGAGCCCAACTAAAGCACACACTGACCACTGTAATGGTTGCTGTAAAAATGTTCTTTGTTGATTCTTCTTGTTAACATCAAGTGTCTTCAATAATGATCAATCATCAGTCAATTAATCACCTAATTATCCAATAAACTGCAGTGCTGCTTGTGTCTCATTTTACACCACTCTGTAGTATGCATACTGAGCAGTGTTAGTTTCATTGTTTTATGTGGGCTGACCCATGTGGGGCCAATATGGAATCTGCCCACTAAACATTGGACGTTGGATAGACGTGCAAATCCGGTACGATATCTCAACATCCAACTACAACCGCACTTGGATGTATATATGCAGTTCAACATTTTAGAGCAGAAAGCTTTTTTTTGTAAGGAGAAAATCACACTTTATGTGTTACCGTTCCAGTGGTCAGTGTGTGCTTTACTTGGGCTCTTGACCATTAAATTATACTTGAATCTGAGAAAACATGTGTCGTATTGACAATGGCTGGCTTGTGATTACACAGCTGCACATCCAGTGTTTTTCTCACATTTCCTTTACTGTTGTCATTACCAGAGCAAGAAAATATGATCATACTACCCCAATTTTAAAATCTCTGCTCTGGCTGCCTATTAGGTTCCGCATCAGCTATAAAATATTATTTCTTACGTATAATGACTTAGCTCCTGCGTACCTAACTAGTATTCCAACACGCTACAATCTATCACGATCTGATCCATCTGATCAGATGTTCATTATTAATCTTTTAGCTCTAGTTTAACAAATCTACATTTTCTTAGTTTGAACAGCAGCTACGCTAATTTTGTTCCTACCGAAATTTGCGACTAATTAATAATGTTCCTTGTCTGTTCGATTATGTCATTAATTGATCTTTATCTCAAGTCTATGCCATATGTACAAACTACTACTACATATACTGTACAACATTACTTTGGTGTAAAGCTGCTTTGCAATGATATGCATCATGAAAAGCGCTATACAAATACATTTGAATTGAACTGAATTGAATTGAACAAATAAAATGAAAAACACTTTATAAAAAGTTACATTTTAAAAATGTACATAAATTAAGCTATATTCAGTCAACCTTTTATTGACTCTTATTGACACACACATATTGCGTTTTTGTAATTATTTATCTTTATAACTTTACTTAAATATTTAAGCTGCTGTTTAATTGTTTGAGGTCATTTACAATCAACCTTACAATCCATTCAAATAAATACTGTTTTTTCCTTACATTTCTTTTAAGAAAAAAAGCCTGAAACAAATTGTATCGTGGTTGCATCCCCAAACTTTTTCACCAAATCTGCACATACTGTAATAATGTTTTCTGAAGCACCATGTGACGCTGAAGACTCGAGTAACGATGCTGAAACTGCAGCTTTGCAATCACAGAAATAATTTGGAAGTACAAAATATATTCAAATATAAGAGTTATTTTAAATAATGTGCAGCATTAGTGAGCATTAGACCTTTCTATTAAAAACATCAAAATCTCACCAAACCCAAATGTTTGAATGAACAATATCCTCATGGATTTGATACACTACGGCGCCTTACCTTGAGCTTGTCTGCACTCTCCTGCGTTTAGGTGAGACTGTAATATCAGAATCAGGTGAGGTTGAATCCATCTCTCTCTGTGTCAGGATCATGTCATCTATTGTGGAGGGAGAAGCCACAGCTCCAGCATCACTGACTCCTCGTACGGAGACACCCTCCTGCTGTAATAACAGGTCATTATTTTTATCAGCACATTTTCTAAAAAACACAAAGGGAAATGGCAGACTGTCCTAATGGTGGTTGTTTCATCTAGACTGAGTTGTACAGACCTGTTGTTCACTGTGTGGTGTTTTAGGCTGCGGTGGCCATATGTGGTACTGCACAGCAGACACATAGCCCTGTACAGCCACTCTCCTGTGCTCTCTGTACTGCAGACTCTCCAGCTCCCCCTTCAGATCAGTCACTGCTGTAATCGGCTCATCTGCAACACACAGGAGTTAATGTCTTTATTAATTCTGGGTGAATTATCCCTTTAACTCGTAACAACTCGGTCTTTTGAACAACTAAAAAAACGGAAACTAAAAAATGCATGCAATTTTCTCAATACTGTTTGAATTAAGGAAGGTTTAAATCTCACTGGTCGTTTTGCTGTTGGTGGTTGGTGTGAAAGTGGGTGGTGCAGGAGGGTAGCAGTAATATCCTCCAACCGAAGTCCTCCGCAGCATGACGCTGTCCTTCAGTGTCTTAGTCCACTGAATGAATGCTTTAACTTTTGGCTCAGAGACATAGGGCTGCTTTTTATGACAGCCTGTTAAAACACACACACACACACACACACACACACACACACACACACAGACAAATAAACAAAGCTGAGCTGATTGTGGTTATCTGTGACCTGCATTTGAAGGTTGAATCTACCTGTGATGAAGAGCTGTGTTTCTGTGCTACTGGTGAGATACACAGAGCAGCCCGTCTTACACACTCTCATCTGAGTGCACACCAGATACGTCACTGCAGATCAAAAAGAGAGAGGTCATAAATAAGGAATTAGAAGGAATGCAATGGTGGTGTACATGGACCGAGGTTTTACTTGGGCAGATGTTGTTGAAAATATCTGGCTGGGATGAAGAGAAGATCTCCAGGATAAATGGGGAGTCTGTTGTCCCATCAACTGCATGCACCCAACGATGCGCCCAGAATTTTTCATGTCCTGAGACAAATACACACATATATGCGGACGTAATGGTGCTTTGACCAATTCCCAACCCTTAATATGAATAGTAATAATCTAGCTTATATAAGCAATCATTATTACTGACAAGCAGCTGTTTAATAAAGACTATACCAGTCTTTTCCTTGCTCCTAATTCGCTCAACCCGGCCCACGAATGTCACAAGACCAATGATGTCACAGGCTTGGTTATTGTTCATCGAGTCCACCTCTGACCTGATCACAGGGAGAAAAAAGTTGATTTTCGAGACAAAAAAAAATTACCTGACCCAAAACTTTTCAACAGTAGTTGTACAGTCTTGCAGGACATTCTGTGTTTAGACATAATGCAACCTGAGAGGGTCCTTAAAGTTTAAATAAATCTGTGTACCTTGTGGCAAAGTTGTATGGGACATCAGGCAGATCCCACTGAGGCTGAACACTTTTTGGAGGAATCACAGTCACTACGGAGGCAGGACTTCGAGGATTCAGGCTGATCTCTAAAACCCACAGAACAACCACAAAGAGATGAAATACAACCTTTTCAAGAAAAGGTTGAGAGGTGAAAGGTGAAAATGCAGCATAACCAAAAGCTCTGGAGTCATACCAATGGAGTGGAAAGTCATAAGAGAGAGCGCAGGGATATGTGGTCTAGACCGGTTCTGATAGCTCTGTTTCAATGAGTACTGCTGCAGATATAGAACCGAGCCGACTGTCAGTCTGTTGAACCATTCAGGACATAGATCATTCCATACAACCATGGACATGACGCCACTCTGATCAGCCACCTCATAATACACCTGAAAGAGAGGAAACCAAAGAATCATAGCTGCAGAATGTCTGGGGCGCAGAGGAACCTGCAGATGTTGACTCACCTGAAATGGGAAGTCGATGTTTTGTCCTGGTTTGCCATAGTAGCGTATCCTGGACCTGTGCAGAATTCGGACCAGCAGTGGGAGAGGCCGCCTGGAGCTGTGAAAGAACGCTTCCAGATCTGCCAGAAGTGTGATTCTAGACACTGATAAACAGAAATACAACATTAACAACATATCATAAGAGATTTACTCTTATTGCACAACAAATTATGTGCAGCTGGGATCAAATAAAACCTAATGTAAATGGTGTCATTGCACATTCTTATTTCTTTTACACAAATTATGTGTTGACTGCATTTAATTAACTCAATTATTTACATAAATGAAACAACATACTTATTCTAACCTGTATATATTCAGATACATTACAGTGTAAGTGATCATTCCAAATTTTATAAAAAAAAAAAAAACCTCTTGCTGACAGCTGGGCAAAACCTACTGTTATTTCTATAAGTTAATAGAGTCTTAATAGAGCGTCTAAAGTTATGAAAAGGTGGTCTCATACCGTCAATGACCACGTCTGGCGGTGGGCTGTAAGGAACCCAAACGCTTCCATAAGGATCATCGTTTATCCACAGTGGTAAATAATATTTTCTGCTCAGCGTCAGTGGTCCATCGGACCGGGTCACATGGTCCTGACTCCACTCGGGGATACTCCCCACGTCTTGAATGGACAGAAACCTCTCCGGGAGCTCCACGACGCTGTAGATGCTGTCTATCCTGATGTAACTGTGACTCAACCTCGTCTCATCATGGACCATCGACAGCTGGGACACCAGGACCCCAGCCCCGCAGCGCAGCGAGCCTGTCCTCACCCACCGGCTCAGATTGTCCGCCAGCTGACACTTTATCCGCCACCGGCCGTCCGTGACCGTTAGGTCGTAGCTGTAGCTCTCAGCGGCGGGATGACGCGCGCTCAGGTAGCGGTCCAGAGCGATGACAGCCAGGCACAGCGGGTCAGTGAGGGTCAGGGAGAGAGTGTTCGCGGACCGCAGCTGCTCGAACACCTCCTGGAGAGCAGAACCGGACCCGCTGTCGCTGCGATCCACCGGGCCTTCCATCACTGAAACCTGAAACCGTTAGAACGTTCAGACTCAACATTTAATAGCGTTGTGTGTCACCTAACTTATATAAAGTAATTAAGAGCGACTGTGTATAGGAGACAGATACTCACTTAGCTTACTTATATGGGGCTTATTCATTTACATTGTGAAATGATATAAGTGTACGCGATTTTATTGCTCATGAAGTCAGCTCCAACCTCACGGAACGTAAACAAACTCCAAGCGCGCGACGAGTTCGTGTTTCTTCTTCCCGTGCAACTGAACAGTAGACGTTAACCACAGCGCCACCTACAGGCGCGGAGGACACAACAGCGACACGTGTTCACTGACAACAAACTTCTTCCTTTGATCCCACGTCACATTTGATCCACATTGGAAAAACAGCAGCTCGTTTTTTGTGTTCATAAAGTGTATTATGACCGAAAAATATCTTTAAATATATATTGTTGGAGAAACACAGTTTTAGAAGAAACAAAAACCGTAGGATGCAATTTGAAGCAAAAGGTGGCTTTTCCTCATCCAGTATATATTTACAATATGCATTTTGTAACTTATGTAATATATAGCCACATATGTGACCCTGGAAAACAAAACCAGTCATGAGGGTTATTTTTTTTTTTTTCTTCTAAATTAAAATTTATATATCGCCTGAAAGGTGGGATGGTTTGATAGGATAGGAAAGGATTTAGTTGAGATACAACCATTTGAAAATCTGGAATATGAGGGTGAACAAAAAAGAAAAAAAAAAATCTAAATATTGAGAAAATTAAGTTGTAATGCCTATGGCTTACTTTTGTTCTCCAGGGTCACATTTGGTCCACATTTAAAACAGCAGGCCTTGATGAAAATGTTTTTACCTTCATACGTCATAACACAATTTCAGACGAAACAAGATGCTGGGGGAAACCATTTGAAGCAAAAGGTGACTATTCCTTATCTGATATACAGTATATCTTTGCATTTTATAACTAATGTACTTTATAACCACACATATGTTATAAATGGAAATGAACGATCTACATTTTCAAGGTACATTTGAATTTCTGTGTATTTTGTGAAATAAATTCATCTAGTCAATATGAGGTCCATTTACACACACAGGAGCCGACAAAAACTGGGTGGCATAGAAATGTAGATTGAATGTTCTTTTGGGGAAAATGTGAATATAAAATATTCATAAAATAACTAACATTTCCATAAAATATTACACTTATTTCATCTAAACATCTGTATGACTTTGCTATAAAAGTTTTTTTTTTATGTAACAAATTTTTGAGTCAGTATAACATCCAAACAGATGTTTCAGAATGTAAACTTTTTATTATTATTAATTTCTTTTAAAACAATATTAACAATATGTTAAAGCTCGTTGTGATGGTATATGTACACAGAAGAATAAAAGGGGGAAAAACAAGCCATACATTGACTGTGCAACATCAAATCGCTGAACTGACAAACAGAAAGCTTTACGTCCCCCCCAAAGTAAGACACTTCAATAATTAATCTGTTACAAAATACCTCTGTTTTTTACTTTTTTAAATCATACACTGTTTATAAATTTATTTCAATCTATTTGACATCTTATAAAATAAACAACTATATTTTTTCTAGACATTTTCTGTGTATCTTATATTACAATATCTTCCATGTATTTTCTGCAGAGTATCAGCAGAGATGGCTGTTTATACCAGGTGTCACTGTCCGTCTCTTCCCCTCACCTGGTAGAATATAAATGCATCGACGATGTCACCTGTTCAGGCAACACATATAACACATACACTCACAACACACATAAAACACACGCTCATGAATCCATGAGGCCTAAAACCTCATCAGAACAGACACTTTTGGGGAAAAAAAAAAATTCAGGCCAGAGAGAGAAAGAGAGAGCACAAAGACTTAAAGAAGGGATAAAGAATAAAGTGCAGTCTCCACAACCAGAGCATAATTTCACAGAGAAAAAGAAAAAAGATGAAAGAGTCAGTACAGTTTCCATCTACACAACCCAATCAATGAACACAAATAATCAAAGCTTTAACTCAAGAAACATTTGAGACTAAATGTTCGACCGTGGCTGGCAAAATATTTCATGAAAACACAGCAAATGGGCAATAAATGAAGGAGGAAACAGGGGGTGATGTACACACTAAATGGCCATCACAGTGGCAACTGGCGTAAGTCATAACCTTTGGATTTATTTGTCCTATTCATTTTTAAAAATTAGTGTTTTATAGCTCCTCCGTATGGTTTGTTGCTGGTCCCAGATGGTTGGAGCAGCTTATGACCACCTAGTCACCGGCTTAGACCAGCAACAATGTACTAAAACACATCTCCCGTATTGGGATGGATTCGTAGGCTGAATAACCTACAATGTACAGTTAAATATGACCCACAAAGCGGTTTCTCTCCTGTCTAGAGAGCATTCGTGAGACTCAAAGATAATCTCAGAGCAGCAGAAGGTGATAAATGGGAGGCACAGATGCAGAACACCCTGTACTTCGTCGTCTTTTCTTGTGCGACTCCAGGGAGGTCATGTGATTCGCAGACCTTTCTAACCATTTTGAAAATGGTTCAGGTGGGCTGGTTTGGGACCTAAATGAGTTCTTGGGAATGGGGGATTTGATATCGCAAGGTTTGTAAATGTAAAAATCTCTGGAGTGCTTCCTTCGAGTGTAGTTTGAAGTGTCCGATTTGATCTAAATATGAACAAGCTAGACACCTGCTCGGAGGTGTCACACCTGAGAGAGTCTGGGATTTTCACGAAGGAATGTCGAGGAGATTTTAGTACAAAAATACTTTCGGCTTGCATTCAAACAGCACGTTGGCTTTTACTAATACGAAGCGCTTCTTGCGTATGCAAGAAAACATACCTGACGAAAAAACTGAAATCTCTTCGAGAAGTATAAATTACACACATTCTTGTTTTTCGATTTGCATTGCACAACATGCAGAAGGGCACATGATCTCAAACTGTTTTAAATTAAAATAAAATAATCAGCACCAGCCTTTAAATGTGCTATGCGTGACAGCTGGGACTTCAAGCTTGCACTTTCTCTTTTTTTACCTGTTTGCGTGTCAAGAGTTTTCACAACAATGCAAAACATCTGAACTTTTTTGCCAGTGTCTACATCAACTCCTCATAAAAAATGATAATATTGGGGGGCGCAAATACGTATTTTGTATTTACTAATATTTAAAGTTTGCCCAAGTGACAGGCAGATGAGAACTTTTCTATTTCTGCAGCCCTGACATTAAGATTGTCTTCATCAATCATTCCACCTGCACTACATCTTCATTTTTGCAGTTTAACTGCTGCGCCCCACCACCACTAAACAATCACAAAGTCCATCTACTACGAAGCATAAATTAGACAGAGCTTCATCCCTGTGTAATACTGAAACTAAATATTAAAGCACATCTGTCCTGCTCATATTGACATCAATCAGTTTATATTTATGCATGGACAGGCAGACAACATGCACGTCTGATCAGGGAAGCCAACATGCTTCTCCTGACGAGTTATGTTTAGTAAAAGTACTGACATCTGATGTTTCGTAACTCAGCATGTGGAGAAACTTTAGGTACAGTACAGTGGATCGAGAAATAAAAAGTAACAGGGATTGAGTTGAGCTGAGCAAATAGGAAAGTTTGCCCTAGTGCGAAATTGTTCTTAAATATTTGAAATATACAATGCGACTGATTCAAGTTTCTTTATGTTAGTGTTTAATTGACTACAGGAAAGGGCCAAACCTGCTCTGCACATGGTAACAGGAAGCCAAATGGTTTTTAAAAAATATTTTTGGTTCTTCTTGTCAGCACACACACATGACTGACTGTGTCTTTTTCTTCTTGTTGGTGGGGCCGTTTCTCTTTTAGTTTTAGTTATTTTAGTAGCGGTTGAGGACAGAACACATGCAGCAGAGTTTACGTTCTGTCAAGGCATTACTTGAATTTGTCTCATTTGTGTACGTTTGTGTGTTTAAAAGTCCAGATAACTGTAACATTACAGTACCAAAAACCCTCTACGTATTGATCAAAACGCCTGCTTGACTGCTCCGTGACCCCTGTCTCCACGACTGGTCACGCACTTGCGGGCTCCTCCTACGTATCCCAGCATCCTCTGCGTGCAGTCCGGGCCAGGCAGAGTCCTTGGGCCTTGTGGCGTTAACACCATCATTTGCTGTCATGGGAACTTTGAGGGACTTTGGCTTTCTCGATTTTGGTTTGGCTCGGGAGCGAGCCTTCCCCTGAGCCGAGAGAGTCCCTTCCCATCATGCCTTTCAGAACTAAATGCTCAACGCGCTTTTCCGGCAACCTCTTGGCTTTTTCCCAGGTGGCGGGGCTACCGTGGGAGCATGTTTCTGTAGTCTGACAGGTTGCCGGACTGTGAGTGATGAAGCTGTTGCTGCTGCTGTTGTTGTGGTTGCATGTATCCCACAGTGCTTTGCTGCGGAACGGTAGGGGTGTGGAATAAGGCCTGAGTGGGAGCACTGTGAATCACACCCTGAGGCTGCATCTGCAGAGAAAGAGAAATTCATATGAATCAGACAACACTCTTCAAGACAATATATGACCCTCGAGCACAAAACCAATCATAAGTCCCACAGGTATATTTATAGCAATAGCCAACAATGCATTATATGGGTCAAAATTATTAATTAGAATCACTAGAATATTAAGTAAAGATCATGTTTCATGAAGATATTTTTTTAATTTCCATCTGTAAATTTATAGTAATGTGTAAGATGATAAGTGATATGCATTGCTAAGAACTTAATTTGGACAACTTTTCTCTATTTTCTCAATGCACCCTCAAATAGTTGTATTGCAGCTAAATATTGTCCTATGGAAATCTCTGGCTTTCAGGTGACGTATAGATCTCAAATTCCAAAAACTGACCCTTATGACTGGTTTTGTGGTCCTCAGTCACGTACGATTAAGAAATGTAAATCTGAATCACAATTTCGTTCACCTGAAAGAACTGCTGAGGTTGTTGTAGTGGCAAACTGTGCGGAGCGGCTGACGGGTGAGACGTGTAGGTGGGCGTGGCCTGATGGGTGATGAAACTATTATGGGGGATCATGATTGGAGAGGTGAAGACGGGGGAAGGGACAAGCACAGCGTTACAGTTCACCTGCTGCACTGGGAAGGAAGGAGCCATCATCTGCTGGTCCAGAGGATATCTGTAACGCACAAACAGTATCGGTGAATTTCAAACAGTACGCTAGCATACTAATTCTGTTACAACACAAGTAGCAAACATTAGTATGCTCTTCCAAATTTCGCCTACCATTCGGTCTATGACTTTACTGAATTTTTATGGGGCTGTCATGCTCACAAACACTCACTTGGTTTGTTGAATAGTTGAGCTGCATTGGGAAGACTGGGCCCCCCCATTGCTGTCTGGTACAAGCGTCTGCATTGGTTGGTTTAATAGCATCCTACCAATTCAAAAACACCCCGAATGATATTACAGATAAAATCTGGGAACATGTTTTTTACAGTCACACATTCTGTAATATCCAATCAGAAAACTCCCTCACTCTACCAATCAAAAAACATCTCTTATTCTGGTGCCGCCAGTAGAGTCATGGATAAATCTGATTGTTAGTACTATATAATCTATTATTAAATCGAAAACAGACAAATAGTAAATTTTTGGCCTAAAATGTTATTATAAACTGCTATTCCAATGAGAGGAACAGTATTAAAGGGACAGCTGACCCAAAAATAAAGTTCTGTGATTAATTACTAACCCTCATGTTCAAAGGTGGTAAGGACCTTGTTAAAGTAGTGCATGTGACATCAGTGGTTCAACTCTAATGAGCGCAAACAAATTTAAAATTATGACTTTATTTAATAGTTTCTTGTCTTCCGTTTTTAGGCAAGTAATTGATGACAGAATATTTATTTTTGGGATTACTTTATTGGGCTCCAAGCCGTTTAATATATTATATGCATAATTTAAGTGAAGTTAATTTAAAGTCTGCGTGAACCGGAAGTTTTCAACCGATTTTTACTTCCGTATTGTGACATACATCCGAGAGAAACAGAATATTAAATGAGGAAAATAGAGGGCGTCGTTGTTTTTTCTAATTTGAATTGATTCGATGTAGTCAAGTAGGCTTTTCATTCAGAAATGAACATTGAATGTGGGAGGGGCTTGGTTAAGGATGTTACGCTCATGCCCAAGCCGTCAAACTGAAGTCATCAGAGAAGGCCCATTGTTTCAGAGGGGAGGAGCATTTTCAGGTGTGGATGAAAGATCACAAAGGCAAACTATTTTATTTTGTGGATTGACTTGCACGGATGAATTGTTCACCACAAAAATAGCAATGTGAGAAAATAAATATAGTCAATTTTTATTTCGCACGTTTTTTAATTTAATTGAATGTTTACACAACATATATTTTAATGATTGTTAAAAGATGAATCACTTTCTGAGGATAAAGTTTTGAAAAACCTTGAATTCTCAAAAGTACTGAACCAAATTTTAACACGTCTTGGTGTAACCAGGCCTTTGCAATGTTGCTGTGCCACAGTAAGCTGTGTTTTTCTGTGAGTTAAGCTGTGTTGTTACCGTAGCTGTCCGTCCTGGCTGTAGTCGGCGTGTGTGTGTCTTTGGCAGTGTGTGTCGGGCTGGGTTCGGTGTCCGTGGTTAGGTGAGAACATCATTGGGTTGCTATAGAAGGGTGTGGTGAGACTGGTGTTTGTCTGCATTGTAACACTGACGGCCTGCATGTGTCCAGTCTGAACCAATCTCTGCTGGCCCTAAACACACATAAACAAGACATCCATAACCGAATGAGTCCGCGAGTGAGTAATATTCATGTGTGTGTGCTGTGCGTAATGTGTACCTGAGCAGATGAGCTACTGGGCTGTTCTCGGAGTAGTGTGTGCGATGAATGCGAGACACAGTGTTGAGGTTTGGGCTGAGTGTTGTGTTGGGACGGCCTGCCTGGACCCTGCTGCTGCAGACTAGAACCGGCAAATTCTCCCTGTATCGGCTGCTGGAGTAACATCTGCAAAGACAGAGATCCAAACCGTTTTAGCTCTAAAAAATAAAGTCAGACACCAAAGCAAACTTCCTCTGAGAATTCGGTAGCTTTTTTCCCACAGAGAAGGAATATACAGCTGAAATTACAGCTTTGTCATCACAGGAATAAATATTATAAACAGTCAGTCTATCTTTAGATTTTGTGTCCAAATTTGCACAAATACAGACAACAATGCTTGTATGTTCAGAATTATGTGCTTGTACCTGTAGATTAGCAAGTTGTAGTTTCTCTTTAATGTCGTGCAGCTCTTGTTGTTGTGTTTTGATGTCGGCCTGTAGGATGCGTGTCCGCTCTTCTAGCTGCTCTTTCAGCTGATGCATGACGCCTAACTGAGGCTGCTGGAATCCGTACAGAGATTGTGTCTGCAACCCACATGCACACGCAACACTGAGAACACAGCGGAGCAAACACAGCGCTTTTCTACCTTTTGGGAACTGTAAACTTCTTTCAAATCCAGCCATTCTTTACACCGAGCCAAATAAAGACATGACTGACTACACGGTTACATAACATGTCGAAAAGCCATTTTAGAAAACAATTTGAAAAGTTACGAATGCCACTGTGAGCTGCAATAGGCAGAAGTTACAAATACAATTTATAGCAATCAACTGACAGCACATTCACAAATATATATATTTCTTTATTTTAGATGGACTAAGTGGCTGCATTTTTACATTTAACAGTCCATGGTTTAAGTCCAGCAGGGACCATTTTTATTCCTGCAGCAGTCACCCAGTCTTTCTATTCTACGATTACAACAAACACTAAACTGTAGCTTTACTTACACACGGAGAGAAAGAAAAACAAAGAAGAAAGGGGAAATAAAGAGAGCAGCTGTAGAAGACTGACCATAGTGGAATGCTGACTGCAGGAGGGGGAGAGAGACGTGGGCTCAGAGGAGTTCTGCCTCTGAATCAGGCTCTAAAACAGAGAGACGATACACAAACACATGGACATAAAGTGTGAAAATTCACTTTAATATTGTGTTTGCATTTAAATATGTCTTAGCTGTGTGTGGGCACCACCACCCTACAATGATAAAATCCAGTTTTCAAATGCCCCCAAAAACCTATAAATTGTCAATAATCAAAGCCATTCGGAATTTCAGAGCAGTATGATGTCATATTGGCAAAACCCCGCCCACAAGTTCCGTATTAGCATTTCCTTCCTTAGTCAGTTGTGCACTGATTCTGTAAGCACAACTTGTGAAAAACGGGCATCCAGTGTCCCCCTTTTTTAAGGGAATTGTGGTTTTATTCAGCTTTAAATTGAGTTAATGTAAGAGTAAAGACTTTTACTTTGTTACTAACAGTCTCTGTGTCACATAAATGCTCGTTCTATACATCAAAAAATCCTGACCAAAGGTTTAAGCAGCACAACATGCTAATAAGATATCAGCATATTAGAATGATTCATGAAGGATCAAGTGAGACTGAAGAATAGGGCTGTAACGATACACCAAACCCACGATGCGGTTCGTATCACGATTTGTTTTCGTGGGGGGGTGGGAGAAAAAACGATTTTTAAAACAATTTGCGCCCAGCTTGGTAATAGATAACGGGGCTCGAGCACACTGAGTAAATACTTGAACCCCT
>JAUMHQ010000192.1:81327-98687 GCA_032361165.1 Enteromius paludinosus | reverse complement strand
ATCACCTTCATATTGTAATACCTATGTCATACCCATGTCATTATACAAATTTGTGTCCTCATAAACCCGCACACACACACACACACACACACACACACACACAGTACACTGTGTTCTGAATTATTATGCAAGTAGAAATTCTGGTCATACATTTTTTTTTTCAAGAACATTTTACCAGTCCCAAACCACATCAATCTTAATAACTGCTATTGATTTTCTATTTAATCATATATCAGTGATATATAATTGTCCGGGAAGACTGAAAGTCAAGAACTGCTTATATTCAGGTGTGCCAAATTATTAAGCAAGTTCTCTTTTTCCACATAAAATGAGCCAAGAAAGAGATTGAACTCAGACTAAACTAACTTTTAGTCTGAGTTTAATATCTTTCTAGTCTCATTTTATGTGTATATATAGTTTTATAGATTAAGTGTATGGTGTAGAGAGCTGTATTCTGAGATTGCGAGGAGAGCAAGTTTGTGCTACAGTTTTGTAAAAAAATAAAAATAAAATAATACAACAGTTAATATTAAGTGACTTACATTTTAGGAACACTGTTGTTTGCTCTACTTCGTCAACAAAAGTTAAAAAGCAAAGTCAGAGTTGAGCCGCTGCAAATATAGTCTCAAACACAGCCCTGTTTCTTTGCTTTTGAACAAATCTAGAGAGTCGACGATTCAATGACCCATTCACAATTGCTTCATTACTAAACGAATCAACCGTTTAAACGACTCGTTTTAATGATGATTCAGTGAAAAAGACAGTGACTTACTGCCACCTACTGCCGGGTTCAGTTATAGTCTGTCAATTCTGTAAATATAATCGAACAAAAACACAAATATCAATGGGAAGCTTAATTTCTGTCACTGATCGGAAAGTGTAAGTTCCTTTTTTTTTAGTAGGACCACTAGTGCTCCTGAGTCCTTAATGTAATACAAACGCTTCTGCAAAGTGTAAACTGTTAAATATAGCTAATCTACAAATCTTGCAAAGCTGTACCTGTAAAAGAAGTGCAAGAAGTCCAAGCAGACCAGTTAGAGACACAATCATTATACATAAATATATATAATTTTTTTTTAAGAAATCATTCTTTAATTTCACTCAAAAATCAATCCTTTTTTTAATCAAACATAGGGGGCCATTAATGATTGTTACATTATAACGTGCAAATTTACACAACAGATCTTTCATTTGGCCGGAATTGCAGGTGCTTGTCTTTATATACAAGAAGGCTTTGTGAAAATATTAAATAATAAGTTGTAAATAAATGTAATTTTAAATTATGAAGTGTCCCGAAAAGTATTTAATTAGAACTGCTCAAACTATATGGGCAGGTTTTATCCGATTTTAAAATGAATCTACAACACTGCGTGAGATTCACTTAATGTAAATGAAAATAGACACATTCAACTTTTGCTTAATGACACATTGATGATGGTGCAGAATTTTCATGAGTCAGCCATAACGGTGAACATACAAAAAAAGCCAAAATCCTCAACCTCTCTACAACCAGCACCAGCCAACCAGATGAACTGTAATGGATTTAATCCCGGACAGGAATAGTTTTAACCTGAACAGACTCTGATGTTCTAAGCAGTGGTAAGAATAGGACTAACCTAGAAACCTGGATAAATAAACACTCATGCTTACACAGAAACAAGACCCCACTCAAGCCTGAGAGATGAATGAATATTCATGGATTAAAAGAGGTCTTAACCTGAAACACTCATCATATGCACTCTCACACATATACATTTTCAGTTGGCTGTAGTAGATGCTTTAATAAGCGTAATCAGATACAACACTTAATCACAGCTGGAGATCTGTCTGTTCAAAAGGGGTCACGCATTCGTGATTACATTTTTCCACTTATAATTCTACTGAAGGGTATTTCTACCTATAACATTATTAATCACAGTAATTTCAATAAATGTTCCTTTTGGTGTAAAGAAGAAGATGAAGCTCATTTTTTTTCTGAGCAGGCAAAGAAAATTTACATGATCAAAGAACAGTACTGTATGACTGATTTCTGTCTGGCGGGAGTTTAAAGTGAAAAAAAATTAAATTCTGTCATTAATTACTCACCCTTATGTCGACATGAGTAAAGAATTTTCATTTTTGGGTGAAATATCAGAAAAAAACAACAACATTATAATCATTGAAGCCGTCTATACACTGTTCGATGAATGAACCTACAATTTAAATGTTATTTGCAACAGCCATAATGGATTTAGTTTGACCGTGCGGCAGCATTTTGTTCCTAGCCCCTGTTAATTTCCGACCCACCATACATGCTCTGCCTATGATCACAGCATCAAGGAACATTTGACTCCTCATGACCTCTTTAGGCTTCCTCTGTGCCTCCATCCGGTCTTACACGGCATCATTCTGATCATTTCTCAAAAGGAAAATGCTTTATATCAAGGTTTACCAAATGTATCTCTGAGGCAACATGCTCAGACAAACCCACACACTCACATACACACTTGTACTTAAAGAAGAAAGACAAAGAAGAAAAAAATAAACAGAGAGAATATTCTGTCGCTTAATCATGCACCCATTGGAAAATTACATAAAAAGCAAAAAAACGTAGGCTGGGGGAAAGTGGAAGGGGATGAGAAAGAGACCTAGAGGGAAAAGGAAACAGAAAGAGAGCACTTAAAGGAGAGAGGAGGAGGGATGGGGGGGCAGAGGCATTTGAGCAGAGAATGACGTCTGTATGAGCGGTTATATAATCATGCACTGAACATTGCGTATGTCACCATTAGAAGGTTACAGAGAGCGACATGAATACCAGACATTCCCTCTACAGTCATGTGCAGCATACTTCCACTCGCTCAACGTAATCATGAAGCCACAATACAGCTGCTCCTGCCCCGCGAGCCCTTCTACGGCCATTAGATCTGTACTCAGAGAGACTTATCTGCCCCAACACCATCTACAGCCGTTCAAAAGTGATCTGACTGGGCATGTCATGTTTGAGTTCATCATTTACTCCCCTCAACCCCATCTGACATAGTTTTCCCCATCAAACATTAAGAGATTCTAAGCAGTATGTTTACACTGCTATTTTACATACAAAGAAAGCAAATAAAGGATGACAAAGAATCATGTTTTGCTCTCTATTCTTCCTTTTTTTAATACCAATATTTTATTCAGCAATTAAACTGTAAACAGTAAAAAAATTTATGATTTTATTTTTCAAATAAATGTTGTTCTTTTGAACCTTAGTCAGAGATTATCCTGAAAAACAGTATAATATTTCCACCAAAATGCTACTTAATCATCAAATCAGCAATGTTAAAATGATTTCTGAAAAGATTTCCGAAGTAATGGCTTCTGAAAATTCAGCTTTGCCATTACAGAAACAAATCCTTTTAAAACATATGTTTTCACTGTCTTCATTATTTCAGTATTACTGTAAATCTTGCATCACTGACATCAAAACTTCATGTTACTGTAGGCAGATGGTAAAGTATGACAGGCAAATTCAGAACGAGTAAATTATCCCAATCGTTTCGTTTAAATCTAGGGCTTTTTAATATTTGCATGCTGCAGAAAGCCCATTATAAACTGTTTGTGGTCTCCTTAAAAACCTGCATTAAAAGTTAAAAAGCCAGTGACTCTTACAAATGACCCATGAATCGTTTTAAACCTTGAATGTCTTTCCAGAGAGTTCTCTGGCACATGCGGCTCATGGCTAAATAAAATTTACTGGATGCAATGCTCACATGATAATCACAATGAATTTCCATTGAGTGCTTCACCTGTCCCACTTTTGATGTTGACAATGGGCAGAGCTACAAACTGGATACCCAAAAATAACATCGAAACACAGTAAAGTCACATGAAGTCATTCGCTTGCAAATAGTTGCCAGTTTCAGGCTGCAAAAAAAAAAAAAAATAAAAAAAAAAAATAAAACACAAATATGCACATCTTGGATAAATAAACACCCATGTATTTTTTTCAGAATGCTATACCTAATGCCGAATTCAGACTGCACGATTTTCAAAGTAGTCATGTGACAGATCTTTTCACACTGCATGACTATCTGGGGTAGCATTCAGTCGCTGCTGTGTTGACACTGCATGATAGATCGGTGACAGGGGCTTTCACACTGCATGACTTTACAATACGAAGAATCGCCGACAACTTTGTCTCACTGCCAAACACACGCGAGAAGGGAGACGGAAACAACGCGAGGTCACATGTGCAAGACTCACGTGAGACTGGGATTATTATGAAAAATGCTATCAAGCAAAATAAGCTTGCCATACAAATAGCTTGTGCGCTCATTTGCAACGAAAATAAGATTATAGAGGAGGATATTTACCTTCTATACCTTCCTAACTCCTCCCCCGACATCCCGCTGCCCTGGATGTTGCTCTCTCATTGGCTGTAGGTAATCGCCGATGTCATGTTAGGGATAATGTACAGACAGCCGGTAGTTATCGCAGAAATAAGCCCCGACAGTGTGATCAGGGTGTGATTACAAGGGTCTTGTAACATTTTCATCCTTCCGCGAAACGATATAGTACCACGTGACCAACATTCAAACGTTAGTAAGACAATTTATAACATCTACATATGAATAATTTTAATTATTAATAGGAAACTTTTCCATTGTTAATTGTGGTTGTCCAGTGTTTGTCACAAGATGGCGCCAAACGGTAATCTTTGTTGGCGCGGAGGGATTTTAAACATACAAGTAGTACCGGCTATGCGTTATTACTTTGGAGCGGTTATTATTCGAAAAGAACAAACCTGCAAATGTCTCAACTGACCAATCAGAATCAAGCATTCCAGAGAGCCGTGTAATGATCAGTCAGAACACATTTCACACGTCATGATTTTGAATCACCGACAGGTCCAGATATTTAGCATGCCAAATATCTCACAGGTGTTGGCGACACGTCGGCGATTCTCTCAGATCGCGTCTTTGATCGTTCACACTGTGTGACTGTCACTAGCGTGCACGAGCACCGATTTGCCTATAATTTCGGGCGTTTGTCTGCGATTTCTCAAAACCCGTCTGTGAATCGAAATCGGGGCTAAAATCGTGCAGTCTGAACTTGGCATAAATGTGACTGCATATTATCTGCAAACATATAATGCTGAGTTCAGACTGCACGATTTTAGCCCCATTTTTGAGAAATCGCAGACAAACGCCCGAAATTACCGGCAAATCAGTGCTTGTGCACGCGAGTGACAATCACACAGTGTGAACAATCAAAGACGCGATCTGAGAGAATCGCAGATGTGTCGCCGAAACCTGTGAGATATTTGGCATGCTAAATATCTGGACCTGTAGGTGATTCAGAATGTGAAATGTGTTCTGACTGAATAACATCGGCGATTCAGTTGGATTATCAGCCAATGAGAGAGCAACATCCAGGGTAGCAGGATGTTAGGGAAGGAGTTACAAAGGTATAGAAGGTAAATATCCTTCTCTATAATCTTCTAATCATCTCAAATGAGCACACATGCAATTTGTATGGCAAGCTTCTTTTGCTTGATATCATTTTTAATAATAATCCCAGTCTCACGTGAGAACTCTGGTCTTGCACATGTGACCTTGCATTGTTTCCGTGTCACTTCTCACGTGTGTTTGGCAGTGAGACAAAGTTGTCGACGATTCTTCGTATTGTAAAGTCATGCAGTGTGAAAGCCCCTGTCACCGATCTATCATGCAGTGGGAACACAGCAGCGACTGAATGCTACCCCAGATAGTCACGCAGTGTGAAAAGATCTGTGAAACGACTACTACGACTACGAAAATCGTGCAGTCTGAACTCAGCATAAACAAGCATGACCAAGACTCCGTGACAGTGAGTAATGATAGGCCGATGGAGGTAGCAGTGACCTAATCCCAAATTCATGACACATCCTGCCCTGTGCTGACACTCTGATATGATCGCTGCAAATAACAAAGCATACTGAAACGAATAAGGCACAACAGAGTCAGAGATATATGTACATGCATAGTCTTTTCCAATGTAAGGACACATGGAGTGAACGTTTGCTATGTGGACTGGTGGTAATGCGTTTACAAAAATGTAGAACAAAGTTTCATATTTTGTCATTTAAAAAAAAAAAAAAAAAAATCACATACATATCTAAAGATGCCACACTGCCAAGCATGAATCAGCTCAATTTAAAATCATTAAATCACAATTTCTGTCTGCTAAATGTTTGATTTGCAGTGTGTTTGTGATGTTAATATGATTTAGAGTGAACAGGCAGATAAGGACTGAGAGGCTGATCACAGAGAGCAGCATTGTTTATTATTTTACTATATGTGTAGTTTCTGTTAAATATATTCACTTTAAAATGTTATGTGTTAGCAGTCCATGAAATCTGCTGATTCGGGGTAGATGATGACTTTGTATAGTCTGCTTCACCATCACATTTTTCCATCTTCTGCATTTTCTAATGAAATATGCAATTAAATAATTGGTTTAGTTCTCTACACCCTGTTGAACATATTTAACTATGTGTGATTCTCCAGTATTCAGCAGATATTTCATCCGGAAATCGCACAAAAACGAATAAGTCTTTCATCTGGGCCTTTTGACAAGGTTAGTATCTACTAATGGGGAAGAGATTGTACAAGAGAGCAAGATCAAAGAAAGACAGGAAGTGCAAGTTAATGCCTCAAAGTGTGTCTAATTTAAGCATGAACGTAGGAATTGATCAGCTCGACTCTAATTGATTAAAGTCAAAGAAAGGACAGAGGACTGAAGAAACGAGCAAAAAAAAAAGGAATTATGAAGAAGAGGCACATGACATATTTGAGTAAAATATATAGTGTATATATATATATATATATTATAGTATTATAGTAATATGCAATAAAAGAAATGAAGGAGGCAGATAAAAGAAGTGTCCAGTGTTTAACTGTGTTGCGGTCACATTTATGTCACACCTGTAAGAAGACAGTAGGAAAATCCCTTGAATTAAAAAAAAAAGAATGCTGCTCTCAAACTTTCTTTAACAACCTTGAGAAGAAAACATTCACCAAACTTGCACAATCATCTGAGTGACTTCAGAGCAAGGAGACACACTCTGAACGAGTTTAAGAAACTTACAAGAGTGGGCAACTATAATAGTTTGGGTACAGTATTGCTGTGTTTTTATTGCTATTACTACTGTTATTGCTACAATGTTTACTGCTATTAGTAAACAAATACTAGAATAAATAACACATAGCAACAAATGTTGATTAAAACAACATATAATGTACAAGAGAGTGAGTTTATTTCTGTCAGTACAATTCATATAGTCTGTGACCTCAGATCAAAGCCCTGCAATGCATTACTTGACATCTTTGAAAAACTTCAAGTCATTCAGGCATAACAAAAAAGCTCTAACAAACCGTTTTTAGTATATAGTTTTACAGGCTTACAGTCCAACTATAAAGCTGCGTCAAACAAACACAGAGAAGCTTTACAAATACATTAAAAGTTCGTCATAACTGCCACTAGGGGGCATATTGAGATCTTTGTCGTTTAAATTTACATGCATTCACTTTTTTATCCAGTGTGATTTTAGTGTTTTACTTGGATTGTTTTTCCTTTTAAATTCATATTTATTTGTTTTCATTTAAATTCTACCAGCTGCCAGACCCCCCAGGGTACACAAACACTAGGAAACCCAAACCTATAGGAATCAGTCAGTCACATTTAAAGTTTGCAGACAGTGAAACTGTGAAAGCGTCGATTCATTAGTGTTTTCTTCAGATGTGTCATGAACAGAATCAGCACCAAGCACAGGTATACTGGTCTGGGACTTTGTAAGGCACAGTAAGGTTAATGCTCTAGTGCCGAAAAAAAAAAAATCAAATCAATAAATGCACACACACACACACACACACATACATATAGGAATATGTATGTACTGTACATATATATATATATATATATATATATATATATGTGTATGTGGGTCAAAGATGAAAAAGGATTTAACTTTAAAAAAAAGTGAGTGTAATACTGCTTTTAATTGTTTTTCCACAAATGAAATTAATTTTTTTTTCTGTTTAAATTGATTGATTGCAATTTTTCTGAGCCAAAAATAAATGTCACACATTGTCCCCTGATTTACTAAATGTCCCCACTAAAATGTCATTTAGTGTAGCAATCTAAGTCAAGCATATTTACAGCAAAAATCTATTTATGACACATTAAAATACAAATACTTCCACCCATGGGCATAAATTTAATTTAACTGTAGGGGGGACGATCAACATAAATTTTCTTGCGAGCAATTTTTGGAAGGGGGCACATATATTTCAGTCATTTTTAACTTAGATCAAGTGGAAAACCTTGCTTCTATCATTATTGTAGCATGGAGACTGCATCATGGTTATTTTATTTTTATCTCTGGTTTAATGAAAAGGCAGATTTCTTCTTCAAAACTATTGCAATGTTTGTTATGTTGTTACAGTCGAGTCACTCTCTCTCTGCCACGACGATCTCATAGGCTTCGCTGATCTGATAACTTGGGTCCCCGAGAAAAAAAATAAAAGCCCGCCCACACTCAAAGCTGATTGGCTAATTTTGCTTAATGAACTAATCAGGATGCTCTTTGTCTAGCACGCGCTATGAACAGGCACACACACAAATACACAGTTGTTCACATGCACGCAAGGTCTCTCTCTCTTCTTCACTCCGTCTTATGCACGCATTTTAAGATGCAGACATTAATGTCACAGGTACACGGGCTTGCCCGCTTGGTCTAGATTCTGGGATATTTTATACAATTTGCGGGCATATTGTTAAACAGATAAGTAACGTTTTAATTGCTAACATAGCAGATTCATGGAAAATGACATCTGTAATCAGCATTTTTGCCACATCTAATTTATTAACGAATCAGCTTTAGCTAAATTAAAGAGAATCGCTTTATTTAAAGTGAATACAATTCCCCTAGAATTTTGCCAGGTTTTGTCTATTTTTGCCTTGTTTTGTAAAATTTTTAAAACACAATAAAATTGAACATGCTTCCTTCTGTATTTAATTGTAACATGTAACATTTCAACCAAATTGTGACATTTTAGAGGGGCAGTCGTGGCCTAATGGATAGGGAGTTCGACTTGTAACCCAAAGGTCGCGGGTCCGTGCAGGGATTGTTGCTGTAGTTAGTGAATAACCAGCGCTCTCTCCACCTTCAATACCACGACTGAGGTGAGACCCTTGAGCAAGGCACCTTTCCCCCAACTTCTCCCCGGGCCCCGCAGCAGGGTGTGTGTTCACTTCTGTGTGTGTGTGTTCTTGGATGGGTTAAATGCAGAGGCAAAATTCCTAGTATGACAAACCATACCTGGCCACAAGTCATTGCCTTTATTCAAACACGTATTTGAAACCTTAAAAGTAGCCACTTTACTAACATTTTAGTATGGACATTTCTAGCTTTCTATGGACATACAATCACTTTTGTGAATCTCTTTTGATGCAGCCATGTATGTATGATGTACGTTTTCCCTATCATTTTTCAGTTTTTCTCCACCCATTATTGTATCCATTCTCTGCCTGTCTTCACGGAGTCTCTTTCATGTTTATCTGTCTACTCAGTTTTTTAAGCTTCATGCTCTGTTCACATGGCTGTAGATCTGACACAGAATTTTAACATTCACCACTGCTCTGAGAACTCTTAAAGAGCCGGCACTTGTTTTAACACACTCAGGCGCAATAGCGGCTCACTGCCATTTCTGCCTGCCGAGTCACAATGACATGCTTGCCTGCATGCTAGGGCGAAGCTTGCAGGCCATGCCCCAGTAACCCAGTTTCCCCAGTGCGATAGCTCCGTAACAGCCCAGCAGTGGCCACTGTGTCATCTGTTACCTAACACACACACACACACTCACTCAAACCAGAGGGGGTGTACCTGTCATATGCCATCACCACCCACAACCCCAAGTTTCTTTTTTACTTTGTGAGTCACTGTATGAGATCTCCTGGTAATGAGAGCCTTTATGCAGAACAATTTAACATTTAGAGCAGAACAGGGCACCTCCAACTGCCCACACAGCGCAATGGATATTCAAGATTGAAGAAAGGATGATTGAACATGCACGTTCATACAGCAGAAAGAGATAAAGAGAGCTATATAAAACACTAGCCTTTAAAAATACATCTGCAATATTATGATGAGGTGACGATGTGCTAAACAATAACTGGCGACCTCAGAATGACTCAATCAAAAGCCAAGAAAGTGCTAGAAGTACTAGTAAATCTCCACCGATGTCCTCATTCACTATTCCCTAAAATAGACCATGAATTAAATAAATGTAAAACAAGCGAGCAATGTTATCCATTGAGTGCACTGGAAATGATGTGCATACAGTGCATGAGCACTTTCTAATCTAGATGTTACATTAACTGTAAACTAGTTTGAGGTGCATTATGGGATTGAACGTCCACCATTTAGTTTTAGTTTCAGATACCACTACACTCTCAGAAATAAAGGTACAAGAGCTATAACTGGAGCGGTACCTAAAGGGTTTTGGTACCTTAAAGGTACACATTAGTACTTAAAGTGTACATATTTTAACCTAATATGTACAAGACATATTAGGGACAGCTTTTGAGTGTACAAATGGTCGCCCCCTAAAATAGTGCACTATATAAGGCTTTTGGGGCTATTTTAGACACAGTCAGGGTTTTGCTAATTGTCCATTTGCATGGTTTGAACAGCATGTGACTGTTTGACTGCTTCATTACTTTAAGTGAGCACTGGGTGATAATCAGCGTATTACTAACATGGCTAATTAATTGCAAACTTAACTGTGACATAGGATGATTCACAGTCTTTCCCTTTCAATCTCCCACCCCTATAGTCACTACAAACAGATCAAATACACATGAAACGCTAAAATAAATATGCATTTTATTATCAGGATTCAGATCGCTCTACACAACATACTGAAAGATATAAAAATTCACATGACAAAAAGTGTGCTGCAACAATGCAGGGTTTAAATGAAACATAGAATCTCATGCTCTTTGTAGGCGTCACAGTAAACAAAAGGAAACATTATGTTAGAGGACCATCACTGAGGGAAAGAATAAAAGGTGACAACGTTCAGAGGTTTTAAACCAGCTGCACTGGTTTTAATATGATGTCTGATGGATCCGATACGCTTGTTCAAGAAAGATCTGAATCTATTATTGCCTAAAGCTTACTACAAGCTTGTTTTATCCTGTGAAGTGTTTTTTTTTTTTAAAGCTCTGCTCATAAAAAGCTCTTGGATTATTAGATGGGCACATACTTTGACAAATGAGCAGAAGGACAAACATGTTTGAATTTGACCCATGTTGTGGCCACAGTTTTCTTTCTGCTTTTTCTGTCAGATCGGTTCATTTATATATCGCTTTTCTCAGCCAAAGCACTTTACAGTGCAGTCACCAGCAGTTGCAACATCAAACTAGATCATGCAACAGCCACTCAGTGCCAACACCAGCACTGTTTACATCCCTTTTGGAATTTCTATGCCCACATTGAATTAGGACTTCATTTAAACATTTATTTTCACAGAAATGTCACCATCTCTTTAAAGGGGAATTAGGACCCACAAAAAGCACAGAGTGTGCACCATCTGCTGGCCTCACTAATACTTCTTCCAGCAGCAGCCTATGTTTTCCCCAATCTCGTTACTGAACAGGCTCAACTCCCATTTATATTGAACAGGAATGGTGGAGGTTAAAAAGCATAAAAATTGAGCATTAGATTGCTTTCCAGTGCTGTACAGCCTATGAAAACGCAGTTAAGATCAACTGATTTGAAAGTTTAGGATGATTTTCAATGCAACAAAGCAGTTCAAGTGTGCATCCTCCACACCAATATATGATCAATCATAAACCAATTTTTTCTTGTATTTATTTGATGCCTTGTCATTTGAGTTTCATTCAGGCAACCACAGGATAAAAACAATTAAACTAGACTGAGGACTGACAACTGCCTTAGCGCTGTGCCAGGCATAGACACACTACACAAACAAAGCCTTTATAGCACAATCAAACAAATCACCAATCTCAAATAATGTTTCATTTGCGTCCGATTGTTAACTTTGTCCAGAACAAATTAACTACAGATGAAATGAACAAACAAGCGACATCAAAGTCGTTTAAATGCGAAAAGTGACTGGTAAAATAAAAAATCTGAACGAGTAAGCGCGAGCACGTCGTCAGCAGTGAACTTTTTATTCCTCTCAACTAAATCCAGGGCATGACGTCACTGCCACCGGCTCATGATTCTCAAGTCATGTGTTACATAACTTGCAGTCTTTTCATAAGTGCTTTTATTCCGAGGGTTATTACGTTCAAACTTTTAACAGGCAAATCGGCATTGTTAAAAGCATTATTAAAGACTTCAGTCTATAAGAGGAGGCAGTAAAAGAAAACAAGAGTACATAGGATTGGATTTTACCCTGCTGTTGCTCTTGACCTCCATTAAAAACACACAGCGAGACGTCAACTCGGCCAATGAATGAATATGTATATGCAGACTCACATAATCTGTCCAACCATCTGACACTTATAGATAATCACATTCCTGGAATATGTCATCTCACGAGTACAGGAATAAAGTACAAACGCTGTCCTTAACAATTAGGAAACAAATTACTTAATCACAGAGATAAAAACATAAACGTGTTTCAAGAAAAAAAGACAACATGTACCTCTCGCTACTAACACAACAAGACATGTTTGTATGTCGCAACTTTAAATGCCGTGTAAACCCGTTATGGGTGCTTGCACCGGGCGCCTTTAACACAATGACACACTTCTTGTGTGCTCTAATTTCACAAACTAAACCAAGCAACAACCGGCAGTACTCACCTTATCAGAGGCAGCAACGAGAACCCGACTTCAACAGAAAAGTTGCTAGGAATCTCCGGCGACGAGACACACCGAGAGTGTTTTTTGCCTTCCTTGCCTTACACATGCAATCGGGTTACATAACCGGCACCGTTTCTGTGGGCAATGAGTGACTTCCAGGGCGCTTTTTTTCATTCACTGATGTTCATTTTCCAACGCACACACCTCACGCTTTACGTCATCAGCCGTCGTCACACCTTAAAAGGAGCAAAGGGGCGTGGCTGGACCGGATTCGCCAGAGTCGGCGGAGGGGACCGCGGCGGGCGTGCGCTCGTTCTCTCCGTTCTCAAACGATTTGAACGGCGGCCAGAGAATGTCATCGGCGGAGAATTAAGGAGGCCGTGTCTCAGTGAGGCAAGCGCTTCGTGTGGAAATAAGGGGGGAGCCTGGGTTACAGATTTAGCAGGTTATTACAAATACCATCATGAGTGAACGGTGGCATAAAAAAATGTCAGTTACGCTCGAGTTTCCCAAATGACGTAGGAGTATTGTAGGCTGTAATGTTATGTAAGGACTAACGTTATTGTTTCAGAAGGTGTATTTCGCAGCTTATTAGTTTGCGGCTGTGAACGATGCCTTGAAATATTGCGTCACACGTAACCCCCATCTGGACCAACGGGTTTAAGCGAGCGCGAGTGCCAGCGATGGGGTTGGAGGCTATAACTTACCAATATGTATGTGGGTCAACGGTGTTTTTAAACGTGTCAGCAACCATAAAAGTTAATTAGATTACACGTTGTTACACGAGCGAATATTTACAACGATCTCCAAATACGTTAGATTCCGACTAACGCTAACGTTTACCGTTTGTTTAGCTTGTCTGGGGAGGTAACCATGGAAACAGTTCACCATTAACGCCCATTCCAAGTACGTCAACACATTTTAAAAAGTAGCCCACTAACTCCTAATCTATCACAAAATATGCGCCCCCTCGCCTACTTACTTTGAAGACCTTGACAGCCAGAGATTCAGTGTATAATTTATACCCTGACCTGCAAGTCATTTTAAGTCTTTTTCTTAACCGTTAAATTTCCAATTGTTGGCGCGCGTAAACACGAAGAAACATAATTCTTCGAAGCGGAAAGATTTTCTTTCAAACTGTACACAGATCAGCAGGCGGGATGGGGTTTAATTGGATCGTGCTGCTGTGGACTGTAACTAGGTCATGTCAGACAGCGATTGCCATCTGCCGACAGTCCGCTCAGCGGTGCTTGGTCGATGAAACGCGCTCCGGCAGTCGAGGACAGTCAGCTGTAAGTTAGTCCAGAGGCACAAATCACACAGCTGATCCATACTGAGTCACTCTTGTTGTGCAACCTGTAAACGAACCACTTACCAGTTGTACATACACAAGCAATGAAATAAAACCGTAAAATAGAATCACATAGTAACTAGCAGATGTGGTCGCCAGAAGTTGCTCGTAATATATAATTAAAGCCCTAAATTAGTGCCTATTTGCATTAAAGCGCTAAAGTATCGATGATTAAAAAAAAGGATAAACAACACACATTGACTCATCCTTGACCTCAATTTAAAACAACAGAGTGTTAGTTTACATGCACAAAATACCAACAGAGTAACATAGGGGACATTGAAGAAATGCAGCAAGCATTAACAGAGCAAAGTAAAACACAATACTCGAGATACTCCAATGGTTTGTGCAAAGGAATTCTGGGAATTCCTCTTTAAAAATAAATGAATAATCATATTTAAGGATAGTTGACCTAAAAATTAAAACTCATCATCCTCAGGTCTTTTCAAACCTGTTTGACTTTCTTTTTTTTTCTGTGCAACATAAATTAAATTAATATATTGTTAAGATTTATGTTGATAAGTGACAACTAAAAACATTGTTTCTCTGTAAATTATAAAGTAATTCATACTTTTTAGACCCTAACCCTAAAAATACATTTGGGAACACTTTATATTAAGGTGTCCATGTAATCAAAAGATTGTTACATATGTGTTGCAGACTTTATACAGCGTAATTATGAATTCAAGTACACAGAAATAACCTACTTAAAATAAAGTGTATCAAGATTGTATTTAAGTGTAAGTAGCTGTGTAACAGACAGATGTGTAACAGTAGCTGCCTATTACATCTACATAATTACAAACTGTAATTACAGGCTGTTCCATAACTTTACCATAAGTACATTTAATTTCATGTAACTGGCCAATTAGTTAATTAATAACTACATGAAGTGTTACCATACATTTTTAATAACTATTTATAGTCATTTTAGATGTATTATACTTTAAAATATAATTGTTACATAATATACAGATAAACTGCATTGATTTATTGACTGTAGGAAATGTACATAATACAGAATACTCTCATTACACACCGTGTACACAAGTAAATAGTGCTAATTTTGGCTTCATACAGAATGCTGTATAATCTACATGGTATACATAACATATAGAACAGGATAAGTTTTAGTTATCTGTAACATCAAGGAAATAGAGGCATTTGGGATGTGAAATAGAGAGTGAATGAAAGAGTGGGTGTTTGGTGTTTAAGTACAGATCAGAGCACACATTGCTGTCCCAGTGCCCTGGCAGAATACCCAATGAGTCAGTGTGCAGGATCGCTTCAATGTACCAGCCTGAGCTCGAAGCATAACTGGTCCAAGATCAGCATAAAAAAAATACAAGTCTGTGCCCAGCAAGTCAAGATGGCTAGTTCTAGACCAGTTCTAGTCTTGATCATTAGCAACAACAAATCACTACCGATCAGAAATGACAGTGCAGAAATCTTAATAGAACTCACCACTGAATGCTGAGCACACACATTTCTCTCGTGCGGATAGTTATGTTTACAAGACTCAAATTAGCTTCTGTGGATTACTCTGAGAAAATTTAGAATAACGTTCTCTCTCTCTCTCTCTCTCTCAGTCTGAACTTGAAGGAATCGCTCTAAACATTCCAAGATTATATGAGAGAGAAGCCAGTCTCCATGGCAATGGTCGCTAGTCGGTGAATCACCCCTAGTTACTTTTGCACAATCAAAATACAGGATGAGAGCCCAAATTGTGTCCATGGTAACTTAGCGGATGTGTTCCACTTAGGATACAGGATTCTGGTTCTGCAGGTTGAGACGGGACTCATACTTAGACCAAAAATATTTGCAGACGTCTGAACCAGTTTCTGGCCTTTGGTTTTACTTCAGATCCCATTACAGCACTAAAGTTGATCTGTTCCATGAGACACTTAGCCAACTACAGCTGTGTCCCATACTTAGCATGAAGCACTAAATATGAGCAGAATTATGTGAATACTGTATTAAATGCATTTCATCTATTATGTAACTGTACTAACCAGGTGACGGGGCCAACTGACCAACAGTCAAAAAGTGACTAACCATCTTTAATGGACTTGTCCTTCCTCTTCTTTAATTCAGCTATCCACTATGTATCAGACATCATCATAAGATATATGATTTATATATGAAATAGACAATCTATATCAATTATTTATTTTATATGAGATCTTTATGCACAGTTTTCAATGTATCAGAGTGTTGCTTGTACAGTAGTGTATGTGTGTAAGTCTGAACTGGTTAAGACCTTTCTGAACTCAGTCAGGTCATGTATTGTCTAACAGTAGAAAGCTACATTCACATGCACACAGGAAATGGGGAGGATTATACAACATCCTCTCACCTCTCTGCATGTGTGTTTACACGACGGGAGTGAGTCACAGGGAATAATAGGGGAAGATTCATACGCACACACACACATACCCACCCATAAACTCAAGCACGCATGCACCCTCACAGATACGTACACACAGACCTGGATTAATAATTATAATGATGACGCACAAATGTATGAAATATCTCCGTCATCTCTGTGTGTCTGGGGAGGCAGGAGTGAGAAGACACAATGAGTGAAACAGAAATAGACTGACTGCTAGTGGTTCCATCATGTGCTGTGTATTTCAGGTCAGGACTGCTATGTCTGAGGAACAGTTGGATAATGGCAGCCCCACTGAGGAGATAGTTGCTTCCAAAAAGACCTGTGTTTTTTTTATTCATTCCTCTTCCAATTTCCCTTCACTTCTTTTCTCTTCTGTACGTGCCAAAGTATTGCTGCTCTAACATTAACCTGTGACCTTTCCATCTACTATTTCCATCTACTGTGTTATCAAGACATGTTTAGACCATGTAGGTTCCATTTAGTCGAGCAGTCCAAGACTTGGATACCTGTACCCGTCTGAAAACCAATACTGCTTCCTTAGATATCAGATACTTGTTCACACACTTTTATCCACGCTTACAACAGTGATGATATCAGCAGGAATTGAACTGGCAGCCATTCAGTTTCTTTTGATGAGCTACAACTAGACCACTTGACTTTCAACAAACGCACAAAAGTAAGTAAAAGTAAAAGTGCCAAGGTAAAACTGAATTTACCTTGGCATGGTTGAATAATAACAGTTCAGTACATGGACATAACATACTGTGAGTCTCAAAC
>JAUMHQ010000192.1:59718-73245 GCA_032361165.1 Enteromius paludinosus | reverse complement strand
GTTTCTCGACTCCGCCTCTGTCTTTGTCTCTGATAACGTTGTCTGCCGGCGATCTACCTCTGTACTCTGACTTTGATGTTATTAAAACACTTTTGCACTTGAGCTCGCACGCCTCTCGCTCCCTATTTGTAACAATTATAACCGTCACAGTTATGGACTGTTGTTTGTGTTATCTCCCTCTGTGTTTCCCTGCGTTCGGATTAATCTTCATCATCTTGGATCTTTGATTAAACGTTATATTGAACTAGTGTCATTTTCATGAGTGCCCATCTACGAGTGCGTGACAATTAAATTATTACATTTTTTTTTTTTTAATAAAAATATGTATTAACACAAAAATCCTTATCATTCAAATAAAAATCATAAACACAAATATATTGCATTTTTTTTTTACATAAATTAAAATGAATCAACTCTGAAGATTTTAAAGTTATTTCTGAGTAACAATAAATTAAGATAAATAAGAGAAGAACGTGTTTTATGTCAATGATTTAATGCAGCCATGAGCTATTCCTTTTATGTATCTGGAATCATTATACGTATTTTGTGTGGAAATGTTATATAGGCAAACTACACAACATTACTATGAATAATTGTGTCATTTTGGAATAAATATCAGCCATGCTTAATATTAGCCTTTTTACTTTTATTCCTGATTATAATCCTGATTATAAATTCTGATTATTTAATTTTTATGTAACTCAACTGATCAAACGTAACCATTTTGTACAATTAGAAAGACACGATTCCCTCAAGGTTGCAATATCTATTCAGCTGAAACCCCTTTCCAGTGGTGCGCTCAAATGCCTCATTGGTCTTCTTTTCTGCAGCTCATCACACAATCCTCAATCTAAGCTCAATTCGGACCTCAGGCTCGAAAAAGCAGTTTTTGACTTTTTTTCAAACAGTCCCTAAAAATGGATCCTCTGGCAACAGAGTCCAAATGGTCAGGGATTTGCACACAGGTCACTGCGGGTCCTTCGCACTGACATTTACAATGACATTTATGTGGAGAGTCAGTGCTGTTGGCGCCGGACAAAGACGTCATTTCTGAGCGGGAAAGTTTTTCGGACAAACCCTAAAAAAGCATCTTTCGCTTGAGCAAAGCCGTAGAAGTCGCAAGCTTTCATTTAAATACAAATAAGCATTTTAAAATAGTTTCTTTTTCTCTCTCTTGGTTGCTTTAGAAGTTTAGCTTGAGCTGGATTTGAATTGCAGCCATCTTTACGAACCTCCAAAGCTGTCACATGACCCACAATAAAGGTACCATCAGCGCATCAAAGCTATATTTTACATTTAATAACACCACAAATCATGAGAGATAAGATGTGAGTGCTGAACTTTCCTCTATCACTATCTTCCAGCTGGGGTAGAGATGCGTCTGCTCTTGTTTTTTATTCCTCATCAAGTTTGAAGGACATTAAGACAGTATAATAATGACAGGCTTAGTTTTAAGTGGCTCATATAGCACATTTGGGAGAGAAAGAGGAAGACTAGGAAAGAGAGAAGAGCATATATTTTGTCTGCGGTTCAGATCAGGACAGTTCCTGGGCAGGAGCGAGTGCCTGAGGATCTCTATAAATCCACATGATTATCCTGGACAGAACGGTTCAATTGGTTTCCTTCTCCGCAATTTCTCATGGCAAACTTTACACAAAGACATGTTCTACAAGTCTGAATCTTATATTTAAAAGCAGCATAAGTAAGTCACATGGAAGAACATAAAATCAAAACAGACCTTATTTACATTCTTAATATTGTGTTACTGTGCAAGATTCAACCAAATCATACCTTGACTTGCTTTACAGCTGATATCATCACCGACCGGAGTTATGTAGATGTATTATTGTTGAATTTAAAACAGCATAGGCTGCTGTCCTTACTATTTCGGTCATATCTTTAGGCTATTTGGCAGAAATAGGAAGAATATGCTGTTCTGAATTCAGCCTATGGTTTTGCTAAACCCATAAAAGAAGTGACGATGTTTGAAACATATCGTTAATCTCTCACATTTGAAATACATGAAAGATGCAAGTTGCTATTAAATTCAAAAAGCCATTTTACATAGTTTCCTCCTAATTGGAGATGTGTAGAAATATTGTTGCAGAATTTTAAATAGCATAGGCTACTCATACTATTTCTGTTTCATCTAAATGAATAAATGCATAGTATGTAAAATCTAAACAGAAATCATGAATTATTAACATTAGACAAAATGTAGACATTTCATTCTTTTTTTTTTTGCATTTGTGTGGATACATCATTTTTTGTACGGACTACCAACAAATAAAGCCTGATGCAGAATGAACGTTGACCAAATATATAAATACTGCACATTAATTATTGTTTCGACTTAAAAAAAATTTTCAGCTTCAATGTCAAATGTCCACAACTAAAGGCAACTAAAGTAATTTGATCAAGAGATCGAATTGACACCTTCACACCATAATGGCAAATCCACTTTGTTTAACATGATAAGGCTAAGAAAGAAACATCTGCAATAGATATCTGAGCTTCATGTTTTCCTCCAGGTGGATACAATATTGTGTCATCTAACAGCATGTGGAGAGATGAGATGATTTTATAGCCAGTCACAACGCTGAGCTGCAGAGCGGAACTGCAAAAAAAGACCCTGGCAAAGAGTAAACAAGGAAGAATCTGCTAGGAGAGTAAACCGGAAGATGGATGCACATGAAAGGGTTTTTTTCCAGGCAAGCATCTTGTCAAAAATATCCAAATTCATTCTCAAACTTCACTCTGTTGCAAACAGCAAGACTAACTCAAATCTAGTGTGAGAAAAGCTTGTTTTGAGGCGTCAGCATGTTCTGAGTTCCATCTAGATGCCTGGGCTTTGGAAACACATACAGGGTAGTCCTCTTGCAACGCTGAGAAACTACCAGAATAGATTTCACATCTTTGTTGCAACCTACGGCTTCATAAAACTCACATACTAATGAAATCGGAAGATTTCAGAATGAATGTATTGAGAAAGTTATCTCCAGAGAGCATCATGCATTTCAAGTTTTAACCTAAAAGCCGACAGCAATATGAAATTCTCTATATATTAAAATAAAGACGTTATACAAAAACAAATAACATGTTACAATATATTGTGACCTCTCCAAGCAAAATATCACAGACTGCATCAGTATCTGAGGTGTTTGATGGACTGAAGCAAGGCTGAATGTGCTTATGCAACCTCATCACACACACACACACACACACACAGCCCTCTTCCCACACACACATACATGCACCATTACATGCACATATACGTTGCTTCCAATTGCTCAATTTATATAAGACATATGTAATACATGCATTTTTTTAATTTCTTAAAATAATCCAAAACCTAGGTTAATTATTAAATATTTGCAAAGAGCAATATACATTTTAATGAATGTTTCATTTAAACAAAGCCATAATAGTTAGAGGTTTCTTCAGAGAGCAACGGGTTCTAACTTTTTCTATACCTGGCTGTGTGCAGAAACCGAAGAAATTTGCAGTTAGCAGATGACTTTCAGAGGAGACAATTAAAACGCAATTACCTGTTCTTTTTCCCCAGTACCTCCGTGAGCCTGCTGGAGGTTATCAGTAGCTGTGAGGATGAAGCTGATTTGGCTGCGTCTGTGCTGTTATAAAGGTATTTAATGGATAGTCTGGCTCTGCTCGTCTGGAGCATCTTTGCTGGAATTAGCTGATATTAAAAAGCATTTTACAGGCTTATTTTAATACACAGATCAGTCTGTTATAACTCTGCACACCTCATCTTTATCTCTTGCTCTGATGTCCAGTATTATACGTGTGGAACATTCAAATCTGCCAACCATCGTCTGTTAAATATTGGATTATAAATTGTATTAGATACTGGCAAGATACCACCACCAATTCTACTCTATAAACACACACATGTAAGCACAGGCTTAGATACACATGTACTAGGACTATGTCAACACAGACTCATATTACCTTTATATTCCAGTTCCATAAAAATATCTCACTGGAAACACGAAGAAAGAAAGAGAAAAAAAATGTGTGAAGGAGAAGTGAAGGTTAGTGCAATGCAAGTTATGTGCGCTGCATAATCTAATCTCTTTTTTTAATTGCGTTACACTATAATGTATGTTTTTAAAAAATGTAATGAATGTTTAAAAAATGTATAAATTTTTATTTAAATACATTTCTAATTATTCTATTTCAAAACTGCTTGCTTAAAATCATATTAACTAAATATGTATGAAATTGGAAGAATATTGTAAGAATTGTCTAGTAACACTTTAAATTAACGATTTATTTGTTAAATGTATTTAATGCATTAACTAACTAACAAAATATATTTTCTACAATCTATAAAATTGTATATATATATTGTCATAAAATATATATATATACAATATTTTTCACATTTTATAAATGTTAATCAAAATTAGGGGTGGGCATAGATTTTTTTTTTGAATCAAGATTAAAATGATGATTTGAAGCTCACACGTACAGTAGTTTAGAAAACTAGTCCCGTCTGAATAGGGCTACAGTGTAATTCGGCTAGGTATACATCTGCGCTAAAATATCAAGGTGAAAGTCACCATAGCTTGTGTAGAATAGACCAAGCTCCCAACCCTACTTTGTAAATAGGTTAACACCGATATTTTTTTTATTGCGCGATAAGAGTCTCGCGTTAACACAGCACGTTAACGCCGATAACGGCCCACCACTAATAAAAATTCAACTGTTCATTGTTAGTCTATTTAAACTCAGGTCCATTTGATAACATCAATCAATTTGAATAATGTATAAGTAGGCCTAAATTTTAAAATTAACTATGATTAATAAATTCTTCCAAAATATTTTTCATTATAAGTTTACGTTAACCGATGAGTTAATTATCATTAACAAATACAACCCTTCTTTTACTGCAAAGTGTTATTATTGCCTTTAAGTGTCATTAAGATTTAACTGAATTTTTATTTTGAATATTTTTTATATTTTTCCATTTTTTTGTCATTTTTATAAGTTCTGTATTTTTTTTTAATGTATCAGTTTTAATTAGTCTATACTGCTACTGTCTATAACTTATTTACATTTTAGTTTCAGTTATATTAGCACATTAAACTACATGAAAATAAGTTGCCATTTCAACCAGCTAAAATTAATAAGTTTAAGAATCGTACGTTTTATTTTCATTTCAATTAAATAACAACCCTGATAACCATTATGTAACACTTCTAGAAAGGAGGATATATATGGGGCCTTTGTAAGTATCTATATTTTGAAGCAGTGTGTGTGCAAGTGTTTATGCCTGCGCATGAAAAAGAAAGAAGGGGAGCATTTCCCCGCTTAATTTCCATAAGTACTTAATGCTGAATTATTCCTGTACACCAGCCAGCCATATAAAACAGGCAACCGTCCTCTCAGGAGCTCTGCCAACAGACGGATCAAACCCACTCCAGCTATCTAAACAACAACTTCATACTGCGGTATGCAAATGATCACGTTTGTTCTATTATTATTAAAAATCAATTCGATTTCCAAAGAGTCATTGCTGTTGAGCTTGTCTCCCAGGCAGACTGTCCAGTTAGCGGTCAGACGGGGGAGCCAGAAAACATTACCACTGCCATCAAAGACTTTCACAATCACCGTAAAGCTCCATCTCAACAATTCTCATCTGCACACATGCATTCCAGTCTAATTCAAACCCATTACGTTCAGAAATGCCCATATAAGAGCATTAACATGCCTCAGTGTGAACTGGTGACCGATTCAATTACGCTGACAACGCTAGATGTCTGTGTGTGTGCAGTGAGACCACACATTCTCATTGACTGAATGTGTGTTACACAGACTGATGTCCCATTAACAGAATTTATGGTGCATAACAAACTCAAAAATGTAACTATTTTTCAAATGTTTTGAAGAAGTGCACAGGATGCTAAGGAGTCGTGGTGGCTGTCATTATGTTGCTATGCAGCTGCCACGGTGTTCTCTTCAACAAGCTGCATAAATTGATGTAGGAATCATGTTTAATGACACACCTGAACCAGCTAATTAACGTGTTCAGGATTACTTAGATTACAGTCGGGTTACAACCCTGGAGGACTACAGTTGGCTACCCTTGACTAGAGGTGGGGGTTGTTTGAATACCTAACTTTACATTTAAGCAACATTATGCTTGCCTTAGCAAAAGTAGAGAATTCTAATACTTTCATGCCGTCCTTCGCTGGCCATCTCTGAGTATTACTACACCGAGAGTAGTTCATTGCTTCTCCTCTGAAAGCCATCTGCCCATCAGGAGCCTTGAGTGTGTGCCAATGCCAAACACCGCTGCTAATTCAGGTGAGGCTTAATGGATGAACTGCAGTGTGCCTCTGCCGCTAATGGAGACACCATAACGCAGAAGTGAACATTTTGAAACAAGTGAATTTCTAAATGTCCTTCCATCAGACCGGTAGCAGTGCCATTTGAATCTCTGGGGTCAGTCTTTTTTTGGTAATTAAAATTAATGATCACCTTTAGCCAGCAAGGATGCATTAAATTGATCAAATGTGTCTGTAGACTTGAGCATGGAAATGTTACTCGAGAATAGGGTTGAAAAGGACTTTTACTGGACAACTTTTTGCACCAACTCAAGCACCAATCAGCACATTAGACCGATTACTAAAGGATTAATTGACACTAAAGTCTGGAGTAACGGCTGCTGAAAATTCAGCTTTGCCATCACAGGAATTGATGACATTTTAGAAATATTTTCTATTGTAATACTATTTCCCAACATCGCTATTTTTACAGTATTTGTCATCAGATAAACGCAGCCTTGGTGAGCATAAGAAACCTTTTTATACTGGGTTTTAGATGATTCAGACCGGTCGGGATGCTTGAATCGGGTAGACCTAAAATGTGCCAGAATCTCCTGAGCAGCGTGTGGGAACGCCAACTGATCCTGGACATTAAAAAGCTATCAATCAGCACTCTAGTCTAGAGATGGGCCAGCAGAAGGGGGTAAGGGAGTATTGATTAAACCCAACTCAGGCTGCCAGAACTTGCACAGCCCCATAACTAAACCCGACGGCTATAGAAATAGGCTGAGCTGAGACAAAACAAAAAAGAAAAGAGAGGAATGAGGTTTTCAGTGTCCTTGTGCCAAATTTCTGAGACACATTAGACATATTAGTGCAGTTTTTGCAAAGCCATACACAAGTCTTATTTTCCTTCTTACTGCAGTAAGTACAAGCCCATACAATCAACATTTTGACATCGGTGTATCATACAGACATTTATGCATGATATTTAAAAAATAAATCAAACACTCAAATTTATGGATAATGAACAGATTTTTTTTCAAGTACAACACAGTGTGTTATTATTACGTAAAAACTTAAAACATTATTTAAAAGTAATCGGGCACAACTATTTGTCCGGTAACATTAGTTAACGTGAACTAAGAATGAACAATCCTTCTATAGCATTTAGTCATCTTGCTAAATTTAGCATTTACCTATGCACTGTTAAAATCACAAGTTATGTTTATTAACATTAGTTAAGGCGCTGTGAGCATGGTTGTATTTTTATGAACTAAGGTTAACAAAGATGAATAAATACTGTAATAAGTGTATTTTAGATCATACATTCACTAATGCTAACAAACGACACCTTATTGTAAAGTGATCCCATTTGTCGTTCACTGGTTAGAATACTTACTAGGAATAAAACGTACCACAGCAGGCTGTGTCATATCCTGATCCCACTGTCTCTGTCCCCAATGGTACCTCTCCTCTTGTCCTGTGCTTAAAGGCATTAAAGCCCATAAATAGAAATACAAAAAGCAAGCACCGAAACTGCAGAAGCAGATCGCGTGCCTCTTTTTTTCCCCCCATCATGCACAGGATTCTGATGTTACAGAGTCCTCCAGAATCTAACATTCCGCACTCTCTCTTACTGACAGATGCTGAACTGATCTCTGATCATTTCCAAACTAAGCGTCTGGTGTTTGTCCATCTCTGTGAGGAGCAACGCTGGATATCCATTCTTTTTGTAAACATACAGGGTTGCACTTTTACTCAAGTAGCTCATGGCTCAGGGCAGGCTGGGAAAACACCGCATGATCCGAGGCAGCGAAATTTCGACACGCTGCCAAAACAGTTAGGGAGCAGCTGCAGAGATCGGAACGGTCTGATGACAGGAATACGCAAAGAGCACAACACTACCCATACTGAAGCATTATTTTCTCATTACGACTGATGTACATCTCATAATTCCCTTTCTGTCGACGCCAACCTGGACAGTTAACCACTGTCTTCAAATCATGGGAAATTCTCATCTCCCAGAGCACTTTCAACATGTGTAAACACCACACTGTTCTCTTCAAAATACCGGTTTTCCAAGTGATGCAACCACTTCGGGTTCCTCAAAGAATCAATTCCAATCCATTTTTTCTTTGTGAAGAACCTAAAAAGGGAATCTTAAGCAACGGAAAGGTTACATAAAGGTTTTTCATGGAACCACAGATGCCAATAAACCTTTTGTGCCTGATGATGGCACTTCAGCTCTGATGGAGTCTTTTCAGTTTCTGTCTGCTCACATCAAATCATTGTCTCGTACCTAGTACAGCGCAATCACATGAAAAGACCCTGAACTCCTATAGCAGTGAAATCGATAGAGATATCTACCCCTCGCAGGCAGAGCTCTGCTCCCTCGCTCTCACCTGTATAAGATTACACGCCAAGAAACAGCTCTTTTAACAGAAATACAAAGGTCTGAAAAGACGCTGACAATCTAGGATGCATAATCAAATTGGCCAAAATGTTTCAGCATTTTGTTCTAAAATGAATAAGAGTGATTCTGTATGATTTCTAGTCAAATAATCAAATTTGGGACCTTGACCATGTGAACTCAGGTCAGATTTTCCACCACTGAAGCACTGATGCTCTTAGGATTATCATCAAGTATGCTAGTTAGACAACATAGATCATCAGGTTTTACAAATGCCGTTATGCATTCATTAATAACTGTATATGGTATTCAATAATGCTGAATATATTATTTGCAATAAAAATCTGCTAAATTAGAAAGAGCAATACAGGACAATTTACACTAAAGGTTTCAGATACTTGGACATCTCTGTATGTCCCAGGTATCTGTGTGTGCGTTCCTGCAGCCCTATAGCAATCTCACATATCTAGTAATTGTTTGTTCATCGCACTGC
This sequence comes from Enteromius paludinosus, assembly GCA_032361165.1. Lineage (NCBI taxonomy): Eukaryota > Metazoa > Chordata > Actinopteri > Cypriniformes > Cyprinidae > Enteromius > Enteromius paludinosus. Next base: position 64,049 of record JAUMHQ010000192.1, on the reverse strand, counting down.
CTGCAGTATAAAACGAAGCCCTGTAAAATGAGTTGTTTGCTGACGTGCTTCTGTTGAAGTGATCGTGCCTCGGGTTACATTGTCTTGACACTTCTTCGCACATCAAAAACATGAAAAGTTAATATGCCATTCAACATCTAGCAACATGAAAAAAAGACAGCCATGTTTTGCTGGTGCCCTTATGTAATTCTGGAGAAAAGGGTGCACTGAAACATTGGACACACAGAGAAAAAGCAAGCGGCCGGTGTTTGTATATAACACAAAAAGACATTCTGTTTCCTTTCCTGAAGTGTAATTAAAAACCACTATCATCTGAAATCGAATGATTAATACCAAACTGACACCAGCAGCTGGGAACAACTTCAGCCAACATAAAAATCCAATGCACAGTCCAGATGTTTTTTATCATACAGATGCACACTCTATAAATTCCTCATCTAAAAATGTTATCTCATCAAAAGCTGTGTGATGTCTGCCTGACATTACAGTTTTGTGTTTCCCTTCACACCTGCATTCCTGAGTTTCTTGTTCCTGTACACCGACAGGATGACCAGAAGATTTCCAACGATATCAGCCACGGTGGTGAAGATCAGCACGCCGGCGAGGGTGGCCGCTACCCCGGGAGACGTGCTCCTGGCGGGGAGGCAGTTGTTTCCCCGGGATAAACTATCCAGACAGCTCAAGTTCGCCTCCATCAACTCCATTCTTAGGGAAAAGCGTGAAGACACATTGAAGTTTCTCCTTTGATCCACTCTCCGAGGAAAAAAGGCAAAGTTGGCACGAACCGGTGTTCACCCTCCGCAAAATAAAACCAATCCATTCCACTTATGCCACTGTAATGCCTTGTAAAACCCGTTTTTACATAACTTCCACAGCACGGGAACTGTCACAGAAGGATCCCTGCGCAGTTCCCAGTAGCTTCCATTCAATTCAAATGCATGTTTGGTAGTCGGCGCATTGTCAGCCCCACAGTTATCTGGATTGTCACCTCGGTTCACAGTGACTCACACACACTCCGGGCTGTTGCTCAGACGCCACACACATCAGCGGCAGTCTGCGTCGCGTCCCCGGCGCCGTAGCCCCTCGGTCTCCGTTGTGAAGCGCCAAAACGAGCCGCGATTAGCGTTTAACGAGATTGGGATTCAATCTAGTCCACCACCTCTGAGAACTCACACTGGAGCTTTATAAACGGAGATTTTGGTATCCATAATTATAAACTAGACTATCTACAGATATTATAGTTGCGTATATTAAATATATTATACATTTTTAAATGTTAGAAAAGTTAGCAAAGCGAACTCTCGATGGTTAAAATAAGTAACCATAGCAACAGTGTGGATCCGACGCGCTTTCTGTAAGGATTTATAAAAATACAAATTTATAGTTTTACGTACTAACGTTAATATTCAAATAAATTGCTTATTTTTATCTAGAAAGACGTTGTCGGAAAAGACCGCTTTCGGCTAGAGACAACAAACACAAAATTAGGCTACTAAAAATATATTTTTATTAAATTATATAATTAAATTATATAATATAATTATATATAATTATAATTTATAAATTATATATATATATATTTAGATCGAAAAATATGATAGTCTCCGTATGATTTATTTGATGTCCTATAGGCTGTGAAATCATCTTTTTTTGTACACACAAGTAATTAACCCTGAATCCCTTCAACCAGCCACCCACTCAAATACACACATTTGCTGCTGCATGTAATCTCGTTGTGTTAATTTAAAACAAGTTTACAGATGTTTGGCTAGGAATAATGAGGCTGCAATAGTCAAGCTGTCCAACAATGGCAGACCACGTATAAACAGTGGCATCCTGACATGAGAGCTAGGACAGCTGAACAGAAAACAATCTGTAGCTAAAAATAATCTTCAATCTCATGCATATTTACATTCACACTGGTGTAACAATGGTGTAGCTACAACGTGGCAGCGAGTGCAAGCTTTATGGGAAACTGAAGAGAGAGGCTATATTATTCCAATCACTGCAGTGCTTTCTGGGAAAATTAAGTTATGCAGTTATTGTATAATGCAAAAAAGGCAGTGAAGCAGAGGACAGGCATCATAAACAACCATGAGCTCATGCCTGTAGGTGCGTCATATCTCGTTTACAATTCTATGCCATGCATTTCTGTCTAGTGCAAAGCGCTTTAACTGAAGGAATGCTCCACAACAGTGTACAATGTCATCAGTCAAATCTCAGTGGAGACTTCTGGTTCTGTCGAACCAGCGTTTTAAGTCTTCCTTTCATTCCTCATTCTGCAAATGTGTCAGAACAGTCTCAGCTTTCACTGAATAAACTCTGAACTCTGCAATAAGGTTAGTTTGTGAGTCAATTCCCAGGTTCCTGTATCTGTTTCTTTGAATGCTAAGACTTTCTGACTTGTTTGTTAAAAGTTGCTTTGCACACAAATAGACTATATGCCACATAACTTTCAGCTTTTTCAAACGGCTATATAAATAATGTGCGACCCTGGACAACAAAACCTGGACAAAAATTGAGATTTTTACATGATCTGAAAGCTGAAACCTTTAAAGTCATTCTAATGATGATCTTGGCAATGCATATTACTAATCAATAATTAAGTTTTATTATATTTTCGGTAAGAAATTGACTAAATACCTTCATGTAACACGATCTTTACTTACTATCCTAAGACTTTTTGACAAAAAAGAAAAATCAATAATTTTGACCCATATGATGTATTTTTTGGCTATTGCTACAAACCAGCAACTTAAGGTTTTGTGGTCCAGGGTCACATATGATAAATAAGGTAAATAGCATGTAATAACTATAAATGCACTTTTGAAGGGTTAATAAAACACAAACATGTGTCTATGTTGTTGTACTCCTAGAGGTATATTTGCAACAGTTTATTAAATGCTGACTACGTATTTTGTACAATGAAGATTTGATAAAAACTAATCAAAAACTTTGAAACTGTAAACCTGAAACAAAGTGAAGAGACCAGAAAGGCCATCAGAAATACTGGCAAGTGTGAGAGGAATCTACTGCCTACGCATAAAAATAGTTTTATTGATGTCTCTTGGAGCTAACAAACAAATGTCAGCTTAAACAAAGCAATAAGCCATAAGACAGATAGAGAGACAGATAACAGAGAGAAACGGATAGACAGCTTAATAGATACCACTGAATCTTCGATACTAAATAATTAAGAGATACAGTTTTTCTCAGTCGCTTTGGTGCATTTCTCACAACAGTACTTGCACAACAGTTTCTCAAAACAATTAGTCATTTGTGCAAATCATAGTAGCAGTTTCTCATTCTTTCCAAGAAATGGCAAATGCTTTTAGACATGCATCAACTGCTTTCATACAACTCTCTGCTGTTTTATAACATTTTCATGTGCTTATGTCATGTCAGTCAAAATTAACTAAACTTGTGACGGCTGAATAGTCATTCCATATAAAACTAATAGTCCTCATTTCATTGCTTAAATGTTGAACTAGTTGTCAAAATCTGTCAAGCAATTGTTTACATCTTTTTTTCCTGAAAAAAATATAAAAATCAATAGTTTGCACAATGCTTTGGATTCAGTAAATTACCATTGCAAAGAGCATATGCTGTAAAAATGTGAAACATACATATTCAGTGTCTTGTACTCAGATACCTCACTACACACAGTAATGCCTAACTTTACTGTAGTTTTCAAATGGCTGTGCAAATAGTATACAGTGCTGTCTTGAGCATTTTCAGGAAGCGTCACCAAAATCTGACTTTTTTGCATTGGAAAAAATTTACAGAGGAAACTGTCATCATGAAAACATGACATATTGTTCATAAACAATGGTGTCAGGACTTTTCATTTTGACGACACTGACACTTTCATTGACATGAATGCTTGCTTTTGAGCAATGAACTATCCATTTTGAGCAAGTGACACGCTTTTGCGGGTTATCAGCTAGGTTTTGCAGTTTGCACTAAGTGTTTTGAGAAATGCATTAACAGTTGTGCAAATTTAAATACTGTTGTGAGAAATGCACCAAAGCGACTGAGAAAAACTGTAAACGGTAAATCAAACAATTGATCAAAAAAAGTGTCAAAAATAGAGACTCTCTGCAACATTTACTATCATAAATTGACAAATCCTTGCATCATGAGTCATGCACGTCGATAAATGATAGACTAATTTTCAGTATGTTCATATTACAGTTTTTCTCAGCCACTTTGGTGCATTTCTCACAACAGTAAATTTGCACAAAAGTAAATGCCTTTCTCAAAACTATTAGTGCAAACTGCAAAACCTAGTTGATAACCTGCAAAAGCGTGTCACTTGCTCAAAATGGATA
>JAUMHQ010000192.1:33536-51796 GCA_032361165.1 Enteromius paludinosus | reverse complement strand
GTGTAGTTTGGAGTGTGACTGTTTGAGGTTGTGGACAGGTGTCTTTTATACTGATAACGAGTTCAAACAGATGCCATTACAGGTAAAGAAGATGATACAGGTCTGTGAGAGCCAGAAATCTTGCTTGTTTGTAGGTGACCAAATACTTATTTTATATTGGAATTTACCAATTAATTTACAAAAAAAAATCCTACAATGTGAGTTTCTCATAGTTGAGGTACACCAAAATTACAGGCCTCTCATCTTTTTAAGTGGGAGAACTTCCACAATTGGTGGCCCACTGTGTATACATATATATATATATATTTTTTTTTTCTTACCCACTAAGTCAAGTCAAAGTTTTATGTCTTTGTGTGTTGTGCGTTTGACTGTGAATTGTCAGACGTTTGCTTGTTCTGTTCAGGTTGAAGAAGGAGAGTCTAATTCTGCTTTCTGTGCAATCTGCAACATGCTTCCTTTTCTCTCTCTGTTCTTCAGGATTTTGTTTCAGGGACTACAGCTGTGTCAGAAATCTAGGACCTGTTTTACAGTTTTGCAGGTCATTGAAGAATTTAGAATTCTTTTATTTCAATCTGTAGAATTCCAGCAGTCTCTTTTGTAATTAATCAATATATCAAAGAATATGATTGGTTCAAAATAATAAATTCAGCAATTTAGTTACACTATTAAATAATATTCGATCATTCAACGGTTGTTCGCGTGAAGCATGAATGTAATGTGAGGCACATTGCTCTCGGGTTACTGATACAGTATTACACCTTACATTGTGTCAAATTAACTTGTGCAAGAATTGTAGCTCATATTGTGGATGCATATTTGAATGATTGTTCTGATTAATGTTCTTTCTATGTCAGACTGGCAGTGCACATCTTGCACTTTGGAGTGCTTCTTTACTCATGCCCATCCTTAAACTAAATGTTATGATTTTTTTTTGTGTACCTTGAGCTAAAGCCACAGCCACGTTAACATAATTAAGAGACATAGACCATAATAACAAGCTTTATTACCTTATTTATAACTTCATAATTTTCATATTATCCATAATAATTTTCAGTGATGGGGGGGGGGGCTCTAAATTTGTCTTGACATCTCCATAGCACTACAAATTTTACTATAGTACATCAAAACTGAAGCAATTTAACAATAAAAAAACAATATGTGTCAGAAATATTGTCAGACATGGCATGTTTTGCAGGATGAAGTTTCTTGATTTTTAGCACTTTTTTTGTCTGGCTGAACTAAGATGGCTGCTAGTATTCCCTGAACCTGATTTCTGTAGCCTTGAGAAGCTGTTTGACTTGAGAGCAATTACAGCATCACACACAAACACGCTAAATTTTAGATAGTGGTACGTAGCCGCGGAAGTGTGAGTTAATGAGGCTGTAACCTGACAAACAGCAGAAGCAATGACACCGCGTCCCTCTGTGATTGGAGAACTCTTCGTCCTTCTGGAAGAGTTCCCGCCCCCTCCCCCACTTCCAGACTCAGTCAGCTCAGCATCCTCAATGACAGACGGGCGGCTGGACCAATCACAGCATACGATGATGTCCTTAGAGCTGACCTTGCCTTCTTGTTTTACCAGGCCATTCACAAGAACACATAATATATTATGCAAAATAATAGCTGTAGACTTGCACATATTTTTTCTTGTCTCTTGTGCATGTCTTTTGCTCACACACACATGTACCCCTCGACCACAAAACCAGCCTTAAGTGTAAATTTTTCCTAATTTAGATTCATACATTATCCGAAAGCTGAATAAATAAGCTTTCCATTGATTTATGTATGTATTGTTGTCAGGATAGGACAATATTTGGCCGAGATACAACTATTTGAAAAAAGTTAGCACAAAAAAAAATTATATTGACAAAAATTGCCTTTAAAGATTTCAAATGAAATTAAGTTCTTAGCAATGCGTATTGCTAATCACAATATGCATTGTACATTCTCAACATTCAACACTTAATTTCATATACAGCAGCTTTTATATAAAAGTTTCTACTCTAGTTCATTGCTGATATATTAAAGGTTTAATTGAAATGGTGGCTGTCATTCAGCTGTTTAGACTTTTGTATTTTTGACTGTATGACTTTGTTTAGCAACCACTTAACCATGTCTAGCATCCAGCAAACCATAGAACTATCTAACTAGAACACTGCATTGGTTTGTGTTTTTAATTCAGTATTGCAGGTTAAGTTTTTAATGTTGTGTTAGCCAACTGCTTTGTCTTGTTGTATTAATTTTTCACTCTTTGTTATATTGCAGCCATTTGCTAAAATCATTTTACCCCTCATTAATGTACACAAAGCACCCCATATTGATAGAAAAACACAGAATTGTTGACATTTTTGCCGATTTATTAAAAAAGAAAATCTGAAATATCACTGCTGTGACACTCATATATTTATCTCAGGTGCTGTCCATTTCTTCTGATCATGCTTGAGATGGTTCGACACATTCACTTTGAGTCCAGCTGATTATACTGACTGGACTTGATTAGGAAAGCCACACACCGGTCTATATAAAACCTTACAGCTCACAATGCATGCCAGAGCAATCATCAGGTCAAAGGAACTGCCTGAAGAGCTTAAAGACAGAATTGTGGCAAGGCACAGAATTCTGGCCAAGGTTACAAAAAAATTCTGCTGCACAGTGGTCTCCATAATCCTTAAATGGAAGACATTTGGGATGACCAGAACCCTTCCTAGAGCTGGCCATCCGGCCAAACTCAGCTCACAACGACTCTGTGATTGTTCTTGAATGGCCCAGCCAGAGCCCTGACTTAAACCCAACTGAGCATCTCTGGAGAGACCTAAAATGTCTGTCCACCAACGTCAAGGTGTGCCCAAATCCAGGTGTGAAAACTTGTTGCATCTTTCCCAAAAAGACTCGTGGCTGTATTCGATCAAAAGGCGCTTCTACTAAATACTGAGCAAAGGGTCTGGATACTTAGGACCATGTGATATTTCAGATTTTCTTTTTTAATAAATCTGCACAACAATTTTAACAATTCTGTGTTTTTCTGTCAATATGGGGTGCTGGGTATATATTGAGGGAAAAAATGAACTTAAATGATTTTAGCAAATTTTAGTAGAAAAACTTAAGGGGGTCTGAATACTTTCCGTACCCACTGTATGTACGTATAACCACGTTGAAGACAGTCAGCTTGCTCTGGAGTGTTCACGGACAATATGGCAGACGGCTTATGCATAGCGGCCCATAGAAACAGCAGCTAATAAGACATCTGAATATACATATCTATGGCTGGAACACCCGTGGAATGGTTAGAACTCCTTAGCAACTGGCACAAATAGCCAGATCGCCAGCTAGCTATAAGACACCTAACAATGCCTAGCAACCAGCTAGAACACCCTAGCAATGCTTAACAACCAGCTAGAATACTTAAGCATCCGTCTATCAGTCATAGATTTTAATTTCCACCTTCAGTTTCCTCTTCTTCTCCATCTTTTTGTTTTCCATCCAAGCATCCCCTTTTTTCCTGTTCCTTTCTTTGTTCTGTCTTTGTTTCTCCATCTGTTTCTCTCTCTCTCCTTCTCTCACACACTCTTTTCCTCTCTGCAGTACAGGGGAGCAGGCGACTTGTGCCAAAAGGAGAAATGCTGCACTGCATTATGAAACACAAACGCACACACGTATGGACATGCACACGTGTACACACACACACAGTGACGGCTCTGTGATGGAAAGAGGGATGTAGATCGTTTCGAAAAGAGAGTCGGGAGTGATTTTAATTTCATGTGTTTCTGCAGGGAAGAATGAACCTTTGCACACTGATGCAGAGAGAGAGAGAGAGACAGTGAGTGTGTGTGTGTGTATGTGTGATGGCGCCCTATTTTAGGAGGCTGGACTTCAGCCATGGCTCTGAAAAGACAGATACTCTCTTTACTTTGATCCCTTTCCATCTTACACATACACACACGGGTATAAACTGGCAAGGAGGAAGGTTGAGGGTCAGAGCAGTAACATATTCACGAATAATGTTACATTTGTATGTGTAGGAGGGCGAAGAGCTGATCCAGGAACAGCCTGAGTTGCGATCGGTTGTGGAGATGAAGTTGAAAGAGATCAGAGAGTGCTGGTCTCACCTGGAGAACACCACCAAAGTCAAGGCCCGCCAGCTGTTTGAAACACAGAACCACCGCACTACCGACCTGCCCACCAACACCCTCAGCGACCTGGACCAGCATCTCACCGCCATACAGGAGCAGCCGGCCACACTAGGCTCCACCCACAGCACCCAACCCACCCTCCTTCAGCCACGCCCCACTTTCAGCCAGCAGCTCCAGAGGATACAAGTGAGACCTGCAAAAGCCACTGCACTTTTTTTTTTTCTTGATTGCAAATCCATTTCGTAATCTCACGTTGTCTTCATCTCTTAGTCAATGGAAGCCCAGATGCAGCTTTATCAAGGTGTTGGTGAAGTCAGGGCTGGTGCTGAGCACCGGAGACCAGAAAGAGAAGAGCAAGGGGGTGTGACGGAAACCCGAATCGTCCGTCTTATCGAGCCTCTGAAGGAAAGGAGGCGGATCCTTCTCGCCTCAAAAGAACTGCACCAAGTCACCCAGGACCTGGAGGATGAGATTGTGAGTGTCACTTTCTATAAGCAATAGAGTGATTGAACACCAATATAAATATGTAAGAATAATATTCATCGTAATAGTAGTTATTGCTGACATTTTTTTTTACAAAATAAATGAAATAAAAAAGATTAGATTCTTTAAAAAAAAAAAAATCTGAAATTTGGTGTTCGTTTGTTAGTTTCTGATGCATTACTTCAAAATGAATAGCTAATGTCTGTCTGTAATTTTTGCATGAGCACTTAAAATATCACATCTGTTTACACATTCACATTTCTGTGTTTTGGCTTCTTTAGGTATGGATTCAGGATCGGTTACTTTTGGCTTCATCTACAGAATATGGAACCAATCTGCAGAGTGTCCAACATTTAATTATAAACCATAAGGTGAGGCTAAAGTTAAAAGAAAGTCTATTGTATCTTTTTCTAAACTCTTATATAGGACACAATTCTAGTGCATTCTCAGGCAGGCAGTGGTGTTTCTGTTATAAAGAATCAAAACAACCACATTGGGTTATGCTCACTTTTTTTTGGTTTTGTTTTACAGTTAGTTCCTAAATTATTGTGTTAAATTACCATATTTAGTTTCAAGCCTGAAGTCATTATGAATGGCAAAACGTGCACAAAAGTTTATATCACATTCATTAGGTTTTCATATACCATTCTATCCACATTTTTTAGGAGAACAATTTGAAGGGTTAGCATTGATCACAGGATTTAAACAGTCAGTCCTTTGCTCTGAGACTTTGCTCAGTCCTTTGTCACATTTTGGGATACCAGATGCATCGGATATGATGTGATGAAGCTTCTACATTGTATGTCGTGTACATTATACATTCATAAAAAAGATAATTCCTGCCAGCATCTGTTAACTATATACTATAAAAGACAGAGGGAGCAGAATAAATGAGAGGTCTGGGAATTGATGTATCTTATAGGCCAGGAGCCAAATATGATACAAATGCCTTTTGTCAGTCAGTTCATTCAGTAATCCTCAATCTGTGAGATTGATTATCATCATAATTTGCCACATCAAGGACAATATAACAATAATTGTTGTGATTCTATTAGAAAAGAGAAGTCCACACTACAACTACTGCATGACAACACGAGGCAACAATATTGTTGATATAATTTTCATAAAAAAAATTTTCCATCTGATGAACAATAAAAAACATTGACAGCCAATCAGAATCCACTTGACTTTAAAGAGCTCATGCATTAAAGCAGAAGGCTACATAGCTGCAGCACATGATTATAACAAACAGAATGTTTTAATTAGTGTTTTAGTTTTAGTTAACTATAACACATCTGGTTTGAACTGGCCTTAACTCTTTGCCCAACAGTGTTTTTACTGCCAGTATTTATTGTAAATTTTTTTACTAAATTACACAAAGTATTTTGTATGAAAATCTAATGCTGTATGTCAAAAGACAGAACACAGCCTCCACTTTGAAACAAAACAAAACAAAGTTTTATTGAAGCTTTATGTGTTTTAGTTTTGAACGTAGGAGTAAGTATAATTATGAACAAAAGGCTGAGAATTATTAGATTATTAAAAGATTATTACCCGATTGGATTCAGAATTATGAGTATAGATGGAGTAGAGCAATCTAGCAGCTTGCACCTCCTGCGTCAACATTTCATTCAAAAACATTAGGCAGTTTTACATGTACTTCTTCTTTACCTGTTTTGATCCAGGAATTCAGTACTCTTTCAGAAGATGTGTAGTAGCGCCTCCTACTGCCGACAGCAGTGAAAACACAGAAAGCAGGAAAAGCTTGATGATTATTAATTACCTGTTGTTGTTTGACCTATAATTATTTTTATTGCAAATTTCTGGATTCAACTAAGGTTTAAGCCTTAGGATATTAATTCAGCTGCCCTTGACCTTGCCCTTGTCTGGTTCTCATGGCTTCTGACTTCAATAATGCAAGAGATGCATAAAGCTTTGACTGACAGCTCACTTGTGTGTGATTGGACATGCAGGCACTGCAGATGGAGATACATGCTCAGAGGGGGCGGGTCGAGGAGGTGCTGGAAAGAGCGGAGGCCATTGCTGCCCTGCGGACCCCAGAGGTGGAGTTTGTGCGGGAGGGGGCGGGGCATGTGAGGCAGCTGTGGGAGGTGCTCCAGGTAGAGGTGGAACGTCGCACAGTGATGCTCGATGCTGTAAACCACGCCCAGCAGTACTACACCCAGGCAGCAAAGGCGGAGTCTTGGCTCAGTGGACAGAAACTTCAGGTCCTCAATGAGGAGAAAGGAAACGTATGTACTGTACTTAAAACTCTTGTGCATGCAAAACACCATTAAAAAATAGGCAAATCGGAACACACCTGTAACACCAACTGTTACAGTCGGGATCACTAATATGTACGTCACCAACATTTGCATTTACCCACCCAGCATCAGAAGTTCATGGAAAATGGAAGATCATGGAAATAAATGTTATGTTCCAGGCTGTGCAGGGGATGTGAAGTGCAGGGATGGCTTGGTGTCTGAATTCAGAAAGGCACGGTAAACAAATAACGCAAGCCACTAAAGGGACATGATTAGCTGCTTGCTTGAGTTAACCTGTTACATTACAAGTATATACGATTTCACTACATAACTGCAAGAGAAAGTATTGAAATGTGTTTTTCCTTCCTGCTGTGTGAGCTACTGAAAGGAGCCGCACTGTGAAACAGCCAATCAGAGCAGGAGTTTTTTTGCCCTTACCTAAGCCACATACCTTCTATGTAGATATTAGAGAACATTAGAGAAATTTAAAATATTATATCAATGCATTCTATGGCACAGTGTGTTAAAACAGTAAGGAGGACAATACACAGGGCAACTGCTGCAAATTTTGCAGTCAACAGTTAATCAGGTGAGAGACAGGGACCTTGACAGATCCAAAATATCCAGATAGAAATATGTTTCCCATTTTCAATGGGAAAGTGCCCCAACATCATTGCCCAGCAAAATATCTCAAAAATGTGTTTCATCAGCCTAATGTGTGTACATGTGTATTTAAAAAGTCTTCAGAGTAGAGACCATAGCAGGGTTGTAAACTGTGGTCAGTGTGATGTGGTCTTTTTGTCTTCCACTTTGGAAACCAAGATTTATTCTTTCTCTCTCTATCCTCTGTATTTGTAGGATGAGGCCAGCACTCTTAGGTTACTGAAAGAGCAGTTGGCTTTAGAGCAAACAGTGGAGAATTATGCAGAGACAGTGAGCTCACTCTCCCAGCAGTGCCGTCGCATGCTTGAGCTGGGACATCCAGACAGGTAAATAAATATACACTGATGTGCGAAAAAATTTAAAAATTAATAGATTTTTAAAGAATCATGAGACACAGAGGACTGCTAAAAATTCAGCTTTCCAATCAAAGGAATAAAATACATTTTATAATAATAAACAATTATTTTAAATTGTGGTAATATTTCACAGCGTCACAGTTTTTACTGTTTTTATCATATAAAAAAAAAGCTTTAGTGAGCTTAAGCGAGCATCTTTTTTTTTCCTTTTTTTTAAATCAACCCCAAATGTTGAATGTTAAATTTAACTTTAGAAGTATGGAGTGTAGCCAGAATAAATGTATCTGCTGTACGTCTGCCTCTTTTTTTCTCTCGCTCTCAGTGAGCTAATCACCAAACAGCAGGCTCATATAGACCGGCTATATGTGTCACTAAAAGACCTGGTGGAACAGAGGAAAACAAAGCTGGAGCAGCAATACTGGTTGTATCAGCTGAAGCGAGAGGTAGAGGCACTGGAGAAATGGATCTCTGAGAGGGAGGCCGTTGCCAGCTCCACTGAACTCGGCCAGGACCTCGAACATGTCACGGTATCACCAGCTCACACACACACACACACTGTCAAGTGGTTTGAACTCAAGGATGCAACGTATACTGACATAAATTTTAAAATAAGATTGATAATTATCCTGCTTACTTTTATTTTAAATCCTCCTATTTATTATTCTGCCACTGAACAAATTTTCCTTTTCTGCTATTGTCACTTTGCAAATAATTTATTATATAACCACGTTGCAAATAATATTAACCAAAAAAAAAAACCCCAAAAAAACTGTTCAGGCTATGGTTGAATGAAAATGCAGCCTTCCTAAACTCTTACTAGTAGTTAATGTGATATCACATTTGATTTTGCAAATGGATAAAATCAAGTCCTGTGCTGTTGTTGTCCCCTGTTGAAGCCTCTGTAAGCTGAACTCTGACATGTTGTATTGGTGATGTTTAATTTTCCCAGGCCCTCCAGAGCAGCTTTACTCAGTTCTCCACTGAGACACGTGCAGTCGGCCAGAAACAGATGGATTCAGTCAATAAGATGGTGAATGAGATGATTGACTGCAGTCACTCTGATGCTGCCACCATTGCAGAGTGGAAAGATGGGCTGAATGAGTCATGGGCGGATCTTCTGGAGCTCATGGAGACCAGAGCGCAGATGCTTGCAGCCTCGTACCAGTTACACAAATTCTTCACCGACTGTCAGGAGGTAAACAAGCACACATACAGCCATTAAAACACGTTTTTTGAAACCTATTCACGGTGGACTGAAATATGAGGATTCATCATTGTGTCTGTGTTTATGTTTTGTAGGTTCTGGTCCAGATCGAGGGAAAGATGAGACAGCTGCCAGAGGTGAGGTCATGTCAGGTGAGCTCGGCCAACCCTGGCACACTGCAGAGACTCCTGCACTCTTTTGAGCAGTCCCTGCAGCTGCTGGTCTCACAGGTAAGACTCACACTTGCACACACACACACACACACACACACACACACAGGCTCGACAACAACACCTGTTCTGACCAGGTGCAGCAGCCACGATAAGTTGGTGTTTAGGATGGTTCATCTTCCTGACCCAGCAAGGGGTGCTTCCCATTTCAGTCCAGAAGCACAGTACTCAGAAACAGTTACAACCATCACACAGTAACATGGAAACTTGTTGATGCCATGGGATAAAAAAATAAATTAAAAAGGTAATTGCAACATTTTTTGTTTCAGCCACTGAATAAAAAAAAAAAAGTTCGAGTTTGAAACTGATTTTGATTCTTTTTCTCGCAGTTCTCAAAATTCTGACAAAAATTACTTTTCTCAGAATTGCAAAAAACCCCAAATAACGAAATAAGCTTTTTCCCATGAGTGAAACAAGTTTCTATAAAATACCTATTAGAATGAATTAACAATTAAACAAGTAGCTGTTAGTTAAATTTCAATTGTTTTATTAAATGTTTCAGTGACAAATATTTTTAGATGCCTCTAAGTGTCAATAAATCAAATTTCGTTTATCTTAGGTTCGCCAACTACAAGAAAACGCAGCTCAGCTGCGTGCAATTTATGCTGGAGAGAAGGCAGATGCCATTTTGTGCCGTGAGCAGGAAGTGATGCAGGCCTGGAAAGAGCTCCTTGTTGCATGTGAGGGAAGCCGTGTGCAGGTCACCACAGTAACTGATAAGATCCAGTTCTTCGCTGTGGTGCGGGAACTGAGCATGTGGATGGATGGAATAATGGGACAGATCGGCTCAACTGATGATGCCAGGTACCAGATCAATTATAGAACCATCTGAGTCCTTCTGAATCTACAAATGGATCTAAACCAATCACAGTAGACAATATACATCAGGATAATGTGTGTGCGTGTTTCTTTTTTGTGTCTGGGCGTGGGTCTTGGTGTTGGCCGGGTCCTTGTGTACGTGTCAGGGACCTCTCTGTGCTGGATGGCATGATGTCCCAACATCAGAATCTGAAGAGTAAGATAGATAACAAGAGCAAGAACTTTGTGCATTGCGTGGAGATGGGCAAGATGTTGCTCGCTGCACGCAACCCTGCAGCTGAAGAGGTACACACACATATATATGTATAACCTGAAATCTTTTGCAACATTATAAATCATTATAAATATTATATAAACATTATAAATAGCCTTTAAATACCCTTTACATTTAAAATAATATGACCCTATTAACTAAAAGTACCCCCCCCCTATAATCTATACATACTGTCCCCAGACTTTTGATTATTAGTGTAAAGATCTAAGTATTTAAAATTTTGTTTCTCTTGTATACTGCACGTTTGCATATATTTTTGCATTTTGCATTGAACATGGATCACTTGCCATCAGTTTTCTGTTCATAAATGATTACATACCCTCCAATCCAGGTAAAGGATAAGCTGGAGTATATCATGGCAAAGCAGAAAGATCTGAATGAGCGATGGGAACAGCACTGGGATAAGCTTCAGCAAGGTCAGTGATGACATTGTTCTAACATTATGTTAGAGGTCTGCCAGTCTGCTACTTTCTCAGAGTTATCTACAAACTTTATTTGTACCCTCCAGCCCAGCAGAGGCTGCAGTCAAACCAGCCGGGATCAGCGGAGCAGTCCTGGCTCTCAATCAAGGAACCAATCACTCCAAATACCCGTGAGGCAGGTGGTGGGACAGATGAGGTGGAGGAGCTCATTCGCCGGCATGAAGCATTCCGGAAGGCCGCGTCCACATGGAAGGAACATTTCAGCTCGTTACGCCAGGTCATTATGCAAACAAAGACTTGTGTATAAACAAATCTGAACCAGCACAGCAGTGCAGAGGGTCTGAAGTAACAAAAGGGTCTGATGACATAATGACATGGCCTAATGGGGAATTGGACTTGTAACCCAAAGATCTATGACTTCTGGAAGCAGCTCTTTTAATACATTAGATGGAATAGGGTCTAACATACATGTTGGTGGTTTAGATGATTTAACAAGTTTATACAATTCTTCCTCTCCTATGGTAGAGAATGAGTGGAATTTTTCCTCAGGGGATCTACAGTGCACTTGTTATACCATTTGCATACTCTTTTTTTAGTGGCATGGGAAGTTCAATGCAGTGTAGGTTCAAATGTGTCAAATATGACTGTGAAAAACTAATATTAGAAAGCTGATGCTCTTGGCAGTTGTGGAGTTTTTTTTTTTACAATTAAAATTCCTTTTTTACAATAATAGTGACTGAGGAGACAGGATTGTCCATTTGACGTGGCGCTGACCCTTCTCTCTCTTCTCCATCTACAGGCAGAGAAAATGAAGGAGGAACTGAACAAGCCACCTTCTACCTCCTCTCTCCTCAGCAGGCAGATGTTCCCTCTCTCCTGTCTTGTGCCCAGCTCCTCTTCCTCATCTTCATCCTCCTCTCTCTTCCGTAACCCTCTTCAGGACTCACTTCTGGACTCCAAGCCTGGGCTGGACCTCATGCACGCCACAGAACACACCATGGCAAACACACTTGCCCAGCGGCTCGGATCCACTCTGAACCCCTACACACCCATCATGAATGGTTCCTCGTACCACGGGCTGAACCAGCCATCAGGGGGCATAGCGGAGGGTCTCTCCTACCATGGGCTGAAACAACAAGGTGTTTCAGTGTTGGATAATTCTGGCTATCAAGGGTTAAACCAACAAGTTGGTGTCTTGGGGGTGAACAGCTCCAGTTACACTGGACTTAACCAACAGGGTGTTTTAGGAGAAGACAGCTCTAGCTACCACAGCCTGAACCATTTAGGTGCTGTGGGGGTGGTAGTGGAGCCCAAAATGGGATGTGCGTGGCAGCATCTGAAAGCTGACTGCCTTCAGCCCAAAATCAACCACATTCACAAAGCTGTTTCACCTTTACTGGAGGCGCACCGAGCGCAGCTCGCTGGTGGAGGAGCAAACATGCCATCTCCTCCTATGGGTCTGGACCCTTCCCTGGAGATGATCCACAGCCGGTTACAGAGAGACCCTCGTGGGAGCCGATCTGACCCGCAAATGGATCACTTGAGGCGTGAGAGAGAGTACCGGCTTGGCCGACAGACCTCCAGCGAGCAAGAGATCCAGGCACGACTTAATGAGCTCCCGCTGATCGTTAGGCAGGAACGCTACCGTCGAAGACTGGAGAGACAGTCGTCCAGTGAGCAGGAGGGCAGCGGTAGGCAGAGAGTACAGAAACATGACTCCAGCGATGCAGAGTCTGGGAAAGAGCCATCTGACAAGAGACCATCTGGGTGAGTGTTTGTGAATGAGTGTTTGCTTGGCTATATTTTGGGAACAAAACCTCCTTTCTGAGATGCCTTAAATGTAAAATGGTTCCTAAATTAGGTAAGGGAAATGTTATTCTAAAAAACAAATCTTTTAGTATGTTTCATGTTTGGGTAAGTGTTAAAGATCCACATGAGGAGAGTTAAACATGAAATCAGCCTTTAGTCTCAATGAAGCTTAATAAACAAAACTGAAGTGTTGTTATTGTAAACTAAAACTTGTAACTAAAAGTGTTGCAGTTGCTTATTAAAAATTATAATATATCATCTTCATTATTTAAATAAAGAAGTAATAAAATCTGAAATTAGAAATGCTGATGTGAACTGAAATAAAATAAGATGAAGTGCTATAATTTATAAAAAACTACTGAGATAAAAATGCTAAAGCTAAAAAGTAAAACCTAATTACAAATATTAATAGTACTATAATTTTTTTTAGGTTTCGAGTATAAAAAATAGAAATAGCCCAATATAAAAACAGAAGTTAAAGTCCCTGACATGATAAAATAACAAGTGTGTGTGTATATGTGTGCTCTTAACTGTATCTGGGTATCTAACTTAGTTGGCTTTCTCATCTTTTATTTGTTTGTTTGTTTTTTTTAGGGAGAAGCGTTCCACTATGGCTGAGATTGTTGAGCAAGTGCAGGAGAGAGAAGCTTGTCATGTATGTGTTGAGTCTGTGCTGGAATTTAATATTTATCAGAATTAATTCACATCATGCATCACATTCCCCCTCAACATTTTAATGCATCATCTGTGCAATAAGTAATCCTTTACCATTCATCTTAATGGCCATAACCTTTAAGTAGTGTTGTTCAGGCGATTCTTGTCCAAATCAGTCCTCACACTGCTAAAGTTTAAGGATTTTTCTATCATTTGTGTCATTCTAAGAGAAATAAGGGTAGACTCACTGCAGGTACAATGCCTCTGGAATATCTTGGTTCAGTGTCTTGCTCAAGGGCACAATAGTGATAGAGCAGAATTGTGATCGCAGTAATTCTCCACTTTCTGGATCTCCTTGCATCCTCTGAAACTTGGGACTGATCCCCAAACATTTTAGTCAGCAGCTCAGACTCTGAGTTATCTCTGTACATTTAATTGTTCAGGTAAGACTGATCTTATGCAGACTTTGATTTTGCTGTGTGCAGATACAGTATTATTTATTTTCGTTTAGAGATGGAAGATATGACAGTGTGATGCACAACGTGCCTAATTTCCATATATTTTTTTTCATAGTTCACTTTTTTGTTTTCTTCTAATAAACAATTCTGCTTCGTACATTCACAAAGAATATTTTTCAGGCGAGGGGAGAGGTATACAGACCCCCCAGCAGCCTCTCTGCCCCAGTGAGTCGTCTGGATCGCCCTCGAGCTCGAGACCGCCCCAAACCTCGACGAAGACCCCGTCCAAAAGAACCCGAGGAGCCACGGAGGTCCCGCTCCGCACCTGCTCAGAGCATCCCATCCACACCTCAGCCTCCTACCCACACCGTTGAACACGAGGGCTTCCTGTACAGGAAACATGAAGAGGAAGGGAAAGAGAGAAGCCCAAATAGGTGTGTTTCTTACTAGCTGGCAATGTTCTGACGCAATCTCTATTCTCTATCTAAGTGCTTTTCATCGCTACTGCAAATACACTAGATATCCTCTTACCAAGCGAATAGCATAGGAACACATCATGCAAGCATAAATGAATTAATTTAAGGTTTTTGTTTATTAACTAAAGTAAAAAAGGCCTCTAACACTAGCTCGCTCTATTCTTTTCCTATTCTATCTGTTTTATTTTTATTTGTTATATCATAATAAAAAAAAAAACCTTGCTATGTGTACTGCTTTAAGATAACAGACTTGATATAGCACTTGTGTATCTGTGCTCTTTTGTTGATTTAGATTGCTCTCATCGCCCTTGTTTGTAAAATTTGTAAATCACTTTGGATAAGTGTGTCTGCTAAATGACTAAATGTTAATGTAAGGTAATGTTTGCCTGCTAATAGCAATACTAAATGCCCTGGTGAGGCCTAGTAACTCACAAAGTTGTTCCTATCTTTCTTAACCTCTTGCAGCAAGTCGTGGGTAAATCTGTTCTGCGTGCTCAAACAAGGGGAGATTGGTTTCTATAAGGATGCCAGACACAAAACAACACCCTACAATGACGAGCCACTTCTCAACTTGGCCATCTGCGAATTTGACACTACCAACGGATATAAAAAGAAGAAGAATGTCTTCATTCTCAGGTAAGATTCTCAGGTATTTAAAACCTGACAAATAAACATGCAGGAATTCGATTTTAAGAAAAGACACAATTAAAATGCCAGTGCTTTTTGTAGTTTTTGTGTACATTTATTTCCTATTGAAAGAAATGGTGGGACATACTGAAGGATTGCCTTTAAAAAAAAATAAAAATCAATGCTTTAAATTGATAAATCTGTGCAACATTGTTACTTTATAAATTTACATTTAAAATGTATATTTAGAAAATGCATCACAGTTGATTTATTGATCTCTAAATCGGCATATCAGAAAGATTTCTGAAAGGTCACATGACCCGGAAGACTGGAGTAATTTCCATCCTAGGAATAATTTACTTTTCAAAAGAAATTCAAATAATTTCACAATATTATGGTTTTCCTGTAGTTTTAGTTAAATGCACAATCAGTGAGGATAAGGGACTAATTTCATTTAAATTGCAGAGTACTGTATGCCAAAGCCACAAACACTTAATTCTGTATGACCTTTACCTCTGAACACTAAATGTAAGTGCTTCTAATGTTTTTTAAGGACCACTGCTGAAGGGGACTACATCTTCCTGGCTAAGGATGAGGTATGTCAGACAAAGCCCCACCTCAAAGATCAAAGAGTTGTTTGGTAAATATTCTGCCTGTTGTGGCCATATCACAAGTGTGTGTTTGTGTGTTCTCTGTCTCACAGGAGGATCTGAAAGGTTGGGTCAACAGCATCAACGCTAGCCTGAAGGAGATCGAGGATATCGCCAAGTGGGAGAAAGCCACAAACTCCTCCACCGACCCCGACAAATCAGAGCGCAAGGAGCGTTCTGAAGGGGCGGAGCCATCCGAGGGGGCGGAGAGGTCAGAGAGGTCAGAGAAGTCTGAGCGTTCAGACCGATCGGATAAAATAGAGGCATCGGACAAAAGCTCAGAAAAGAGGGACACATCCGAGAAGGAGAGAGGAGATAGAGCTGAAAGAGGGGAGAGGGGAGAACGAAGGGAGAGAGAGAGGGGCGAACGAGGAGACCGGGGCTCCAGGGGTTCCAGCACTTCGGGAAAAAGCAAATGACTCATCTCTCCACACCTTTATTTACTCATCCATCCCTCCATCTCTCCAGAGAGAAGACAGGACCTGCATTTCTCTGTCTCTGTCGCTCTGTTTTGTCCTGACAGCCTGATTTCAGGACCGACGTATTTGATGTCCCTTGAATGTGTCGATGTGCGTCTGCGTGCGTGTGCCAATGTGTTGAAGAGATTGTCTGTGAAAGAATTTGACAGTATAAGGCCGTATCCCAGCATCAGAGGGCCAGTTCAGCCGCCCTGCTCGATTCTCACAGAAAAGGCACTTTAGACTATTGAGGATGACTATAGCCCTTAATATTTTAGAAGCGTTTTCTTGAAGCAATATACTGTATGTAGTAACCGATGCCGCTCGTTTTAGCTGCTCTGCTCTTCCAAGCGAGTGCGAGAGAGAGAGAGAGAAAGTGACAGAGAAATCTGATGCGGTAGTAGGGAAAGTGTTCCTCCTGATCGACATCTTTGCACAGCCCCACACTTGCATACGCACACGCACTGTGCATCATGGGAACACCATTCTCTCACCCGAGGCCATACGCGCCTTCCACCTGCTGCTTGTAGTAATGGTTTTAATCAGGCGAGACGCTTCCCAGTACTGTGGTCAGTCCAAATTACACTCGATGAAGAGTCTCGATCACAAAACGTGAATATAATGTGGCAGTGTGTGTGTGTGTGTGTGAATACAGCTCCATCCAGGAGGAGATCAAATGTACTATGTATAATCTCATTGATCGTATTTATTAGGTTATCACAATACAAATTGAAAGAGGTTACTCTTCCCTGAGCTAAGAGGGAGTACGATCAACCGCCCCCCGTCCGTGTACAAATATGCTGCTTTTTATCATCTCTGCCCCCTGACATCACTCTTTGATTGTAAAATGATTAGTACACATAAAATAGGGTGTCTGTGACTTCGTCATGCTATAAAGAAAAGATTGTGTATATATATATATATTTGTATATATACTAGTAAACGAGATTTACTTCTATGAGCTGCAGCGTCTAATTACAAAAAAAAAAAAAGAATCATTTTTATCAATGTATGAAAACGTAACAAGTCAAAAAATAAAAGAGTTGTTTAAAGTGCCCCTGGCTGAATTCAGACTGTAAACATGCGCGTTAGCCGCCTTTTCCGGGATCTCTTGTAAACGGAAATGCAACTGTTTTGTTTTTAGTTTTTTTGGCCAGGGCAAAAGATCAGGATCCTTGTAAAAAGAAATCACCATCAAAACCCTCATCAGAGACTGTTTTGTGTTTAGTTTAAAGAAAACTGTCTCTTGACAGCTGTTGCAATTCCTGCTACAAAGACAATGATTTCCCCTTCAAATATAGAGGTGCAAATTATATTTACACAGATATGATACAAATAAAAATATCAGAGTAAACCAGAATCATTAATCAAAAAAAAAATCAGTTTGTCTGTTTTTAAGGTGTTTTTCCACTTGTTTGTAATGATGGTCCTAATGCTTTAATTTACTTTGTAAATCGCATTGGTGAGGTCAAGCTTTCCTGTCTAGCTCTGTTTTACCGCACAAACGTGTTCTTCTGAGTTCAAACTCCTGCTGGCCTCATTGTCTATGCAACAGCAAATATCTACGCCATACTAAAACCAATTTCTGAAACGAAGGTTAAACTCTGCGGAAAGTAGTGTAATTAATAATCACAACACAAGTGTGCAAACCCTAATAACATTAGGACTCGTCTTATGTGTCAGTTTTTTTTTTCTCACTGTGGGTGCCTTATGAATGCATGTTATAAGGAGATGTGGACACCACCTCCATTATTGTATTCGGTATGTTCTGATTAAAAACAAAAGCTTTGCTTACAGACAGACACACTTGACCCCCGATCAGCTCCAGTACAACGTGTAATATTGATCAGCATTTTAAAAGCTGAGCTGATTGTGTGTGCTTGCTTTCAGAAATAAGTGAGTTCCTGCTGTCACATGACACAGAACACATATACCCTATGATGACAGAAAACAGTTGCACACCCTTCGGTCAGGCTTAGGGTCAAATCTTCTACAGAGTGGATATGCATTTGGTCATTGTCATAGAAACTGCATAACTAGAGACCAAGCTTGTTTTGAACTGTGTATCGTGTCTGATAAATGTGATTGAGGGTGAATGAATTGATGCTGTGTATGTCTCTCTTACCTTTGCTGAAGCAACCTCACTCCCAACTGGTTTACCAACTCTCCCCTCCCAAAGCATTAAATGACAATTATTTTACATATCCAACGTTTGTTCCAGAGTGACCTTGATTATGGTCTGCCTGCAAAAAGCACAATTTCTCCCTGAGCAACAATCTGGAA
>JAUMHQ010000192.1:14283-26631 GCA_032361165.1 Enteromius paludinosus | reverse complement strand
GAGCTTCATCATGGTACCAATAATGCCTGATTGCATCGGTTTGGATTTGTCAACCCAAAACTAATCCTGTAACTCTGTAAGTTTGTTTAGCCACCATCATGGTACAGGCCCCTGCTCTCTCTGAAAACTAAGCTGGATAGGTTACTCTGATTGCTTTTTGCAGTACATTGTTGGTTTTCTGCAGTACATAATTGCTTCTTGTGTTTTCTACAATACATTGGAAGTTACTGTGATTTTCTACAATACATTGCTGGTTAATGTGACCCAAACACAGAAAATTGCTGTTTCACATGATTTGTTTTTACAGTGAAGGTTTTAAAAAATTATGTTCTGGAAATAGAATTGTATTTTTTGACGCAATTCCATTCATATTCATATCCATATTTATCACCCATTTTTAATTTAATAAACATGTACGTCCCACTCTGTTGACTATGTAGGCAACTACTTACATTTAAATTAGGCTAGTGATTTGCTCGTACTGTGTACATTTTACATTGTACTTATATTTCAAGTCAAGTCTACTTCTTTTATTTTGTGATCACAGGAATGCACAAAACTGCCCTCACTGAAGTTCTGTTGTGCACAAAATTTTGTTTTGTTTTGACAGTAAGAAAGAAGCCCTAAAAGAAAAGCTGGAAAACTTTTCATTCTGTAATCCAGATGTAAAGGACCTGAAGATCCTGGTGACTGGGCAAATTGGAGCAGGAAAATCCAGCTTTATTAACTCCCTTAATAGCGCCTTTCAAGGACGGATCTCCGCTAGAGCGCTAGTTAGTGGATCTGCTGATGGTGACAGTCATAGTTTCACACAAAAAGTAGGTAGCTGTCTCATGTAGTTGCACGTTTTTTTCTAAAAGACCAAGAAATTACTAGTTGACCCCTTCTTTTGATCACTGCAGGAATTTTGTCTAATGTGTTTTTTGTTCACAAATATATTTGGTTATGATCTGTAGCTCACAGCATTCACCATCAAAGGTCAGAAGAAACCTTTGCCCTTCATCTTCAAGGACATCATGGGCTTAGAAGCCAAATTGTTGGATGGGTCGCAACCAGATGACATTGTTAATGCAGTGTTTGGCTATGTCAAGGATGGCTATAAGGTAATAAACCACTAAATTAATTATGAAGATATATTTTAACATAAGATTTATATGCCTGATGTTTCACAGATTTTGTTGAATTTTCAATCTTAGTTTGACGAGAAGCAGCCACTCACTCATAAGGATCAGCATTATACCTGTGACCCTGGGCTCTCCGACCAGTCTTTCTGCCTGGTTTACGTCATAGCTGCAGATACAATCCAGTTTACAGATGATAAACTAATTGACAAACTGAAGATTATCCGCCAGAGAATCAGTAATAGGGGTAAAACCTATTTTTTTATGATCTTCATTTATAAGCTCTCAAACATTACAGCTTTTCACCTTGATATATATTGTCAGTATATGAAAACGCACAGAATGAATGTGAATCAACAACAACCAAAAACTTGTTACTGAATCTTTATATTGCCTCTTCATTTGCTGTAGGGATTCCTCAAGTGATTGTCATGACTAAAGTGGATGAAGCATGTCCACTGGTTAAAAATGATATAAAGAAGGTCTACACTAGCAAGAAGATCAAAGAGAAGGTACAGTACATGATATTCAAAGATGTTTCACATTTACATACTGTGCATGTTAATCTGATTCTGTCTTTAATTCTGACCTTACATTCTGTTCCTGTCCAGATTTATTTGTGCCATCTCAAAACTGGTGTGCCACTGACAAACATCTTCCCAGTGAAGAACTACCATGATGAGATTGAAACAGAGGATGACATCGATGTGCTGATACTAAAGGCACTTGAACAGATCATTCAGATTGCTGATGATAGATTGGATGATAATAAAATATATTGAAAAAAAGAAGGAAAATGGCAATAATAATGGAGTAATTGGCCAAATTCTATTTAATCTTGAATTATTTATTTTTTTATTTTTTTTCACATGCATGTATTCAGCCTTACAGTGAGTGAGAGGGAAAAGTCAATTTAATAATGATGTTTTCATTGTAAAGGTACAGTGTCTCACATTGGGGAAAACCAAATATAAAAACGTTTAAAATGTAAGGAAATATGAAAAAATAACTGTTAACTTATATTTAATTGAATTGAAATGAATTTGAGTTTTTTCTATATTATTCCAACAGTTAAATCACTGTGGCACTTACAATTTAGGGATATACTGATCAGGATTTTTCATGGCTGATCCATACTGCTTTTTTGTAAAGTAGTAAAGTAAAGTAAATGGGCTGATTTTAGTACTGATTGCTAAAATATCTGCATTTTAATTACAACACAAAGATGATACATAGGCTAACTAAGCAGTTTTTTTTTTATTTACAGTATATTTTAAAGATTTCAAGCAAACAGAATGGTCTGAATCTTTGTGAAATTATGTCAAAAAGCAAATTCACTGATAAAGTAGGTGACCCTTAAGAACAGCAGGAATATAGCATTTCCTTGATTACCACTGTAAACAAAGCATTGCTGCACTTATAATATTACTTTTGGTAGTAGGCCTATGTGGAGATTATATGAATGAAAATGCAATAAAAATTTTCTGAAGACAATTCCCTTATGAAAATTAACAATGGTTTTATTATAGTAACAAATACTCCAATAATCTTTGGTTACCTTGGTTTAACTAATGTAACCTTTTTTCTTTTTTTGTAGAAATATGGTTAATTATTGTACAGTAATAGCAAGTTCCTTTCAGAATTAAATTCATATAGACCCCTAGGAATATTGAGTATGGATGATAAATGTTGCCATCTGTCGCACATAGAAAGAATACAGTAAAAATCAAAAATAGGTTAGACCAAGGAAATTCACTCACAGTTTACCTCTGTGCAACGTTGCACTGGAGGAACAGGGTGGCTCTTACTGCATTTAATGATTCATATACTTTTATTGCTATTACGCACAATTATTAGTGCAGATTGTATTTACTGAGATTGTAGAGAAAAGGAACAGCAATGACAAAAGACAAATTAAATTCAGTATAATTTAAAGGGACACCACCACATAAACATTGCAATCACTGACATCTGTTATATCTGTTATTTCTTGGGATATTGTAGGGTTTGAAGTCTTTTGTTTTAAATAATTTTATGCTTTTCTTGTTTTGTTCGTATTCTTAAATGCAGATTTATAAAAGCGCTGCGCCAAACGCATGCCCTTAAAATGGAGATGCATCAGTGCTTTGATGCCATAGGGTTTTTTATCTGTTCTGAAGACTTTAGATTGTTTTTGTGCTTTCAGTTGCCAGCCTTACCGGTGCTTGACATTTACTGGCTTCCTGCTCTTTCACTTTGTTTTCTGGTTGCCTCATTTTCTCGTTCATCATTTTGTGTATATTCTCCAGTTGTGTGTGTTTCCCCTGAAGCTGATTTTGTTTCTTTTCGACCTCTCTGATTGTTTGCATCAGTTTAGCAGTAACATCCTTAAGACGTTTGTCTTTTTCTTGAACGTCTTCATCAAGTCTTTCTTTCTCTTTCTCCAGATCTTTAATCTTTCTATCTCTTTCTTCTAGAAGAGATTTAGTTTCTTCAAGACATTTGGACTTTTCATTCAACTCTGTTTGAAGAACATATGTAATGTCAGGTTGTGTCTATAGCAAACATTCATATCAATATGTATGTGCCTAACAAAATTTGATCAGATTTCATACCTGAAATCTTCAACTGCTCTTTCTTCTCCAGTATCTCTTTCTGTCTCGTTTGCTCCTGTCTCAGTGTCTCCATCTCTTTGATTGTACACTCCAGAAGTTTCTCTTTCTCACTCATCTGCTTCCTCATATTCTCCAGTTGCTTGTCTTTCTCCTCAAACTGAATCTGTTTCTCTTCGATGTGTTTAGTTATATGTAGCAGTTGTTTTTCTATTTGCTGAGTATGTGGTTCTTTCATATCAATGCATTTTTTATTTTGCTGGAGACCAGATTTTTCTGCCATTGTTTCTATTTGTTGTACGACTCTTTCCAAATCCATATTGCATGCCTTAAACTGCTTTTCAGTTTGTTCCAGTTTTTTTCCTTGATTTTTGAAAACCTTGAATAAGGTTTGGTGAAGTACCTTCACATAATTCACTTCAAGCTCTAAAAAGTAATTCAAACAAATTATGTCTAGTCTACCAGATTAAATTTAATGTCTCCCTATTATGTCTTTCATGATTTATAACACTCACCTGTCATTAAAGCAGATTCCTCCATTTTCATTTTCTGACCCTCCTCCAAAGTACAGTTTGACTGTGAATGTATTAAGAAAACAGCCTTAAGTGTCCATTATGAGTTTACAGTTGCAGATGGAAACATAAAGATGGTACATGAATATTTATCGGTTAAAACGTTCACATAGAGCTAAAATAAATGAATAGAGAGGCACTTCTGATTAGAGCCGGTTCAGTATTGCTTTTGTAACTTTAGTGTTAATGGCAGCCTGGTCTCATAAAAATGTGTACCTCTGTGCACTTTTTATGCAACAACATTTTTATGTACCTTACTCCACGTTTTTTAAGGAGAAATGTCCACTGAGTGGTGCTAAAACACAGCTTTTATATGTGAACATTTTTTATTACACTGACATAGGCAAGTATTGCTTTTTTATTACGTTGCTTCAGTTACATTTTGCAACCGTGTGTGTAGATATGTTTTTTTTATACATCTCAACAAAATCTTACCTCATGTAGCTTTAGATGAACTTGTTTTCCTTGAATCTTTGATGGCTGATTTACAGGTTGGACATCAGAGTCTTTCCTTGCTGAGGGAACAAACACGCTTTGAAAGATGTGTTTTATTGGATTTGCTGTAACAGCTGACTGATTTAGCTCACTTTAGTGTACACTCACAGGAGATCATTGAAAACATTGAGTGGAGTTATGGGATGCTCACCTGTTTCTTCTACTCCTACTGTTATCTCCTCTGTTCTGTCTTCACTGATGACCTGACACAGGTAAACTCCTACGTTCGATTCTCTGAACTCTCTCAACTTCAAGGACACATTTCCTCTGTCCAGCTCCTCGGTGGACAGACCTGCTCTTCCCCTGTAGCTCCTCCCCTCTATCACCTGTCTGTTCTTATAGAGACACACACACTCTGTCTCTTTAAACCACCTGATCTCCATGTTAGCAGCACTGACTTCAGGTGACAGGTGACACGGTACAGTGACATCAGACCCCAGTTTGACCTCAGCACTGTGAACTTTATCAGGGACAATAAGATGAAACTCATCTGTGAAAGAAGAAAAAAATACATGGACTCACATTTACATGATCAAAGTTTTTTTCTGTGTGTTATTTAAATTATATTCTGTCATGAGACAGTATTATGTTAGGACTTACCGCTTCTGGAAGTTGCCATTATTTTCTCCTAAATTGGGACAAAAACATTCAATGAGAGCAATAATCTAACCACCCAACACCACCGTTTTACAAAAATTGCTTAATATTAATATTATCTGCTATTTTGACAATCAGCAATCAAATAAACTGATTGTCTGCTTATATAGAATGTAGTACGTCATTTTCACAGTAACATAACAGGTCTGACCTCTGTTTAGAACAGAATGCTTGCTCTTTCGATCAACAGAATTTTATTTATTTTTTTAGGTAAAAATGTCTTTTTTAAGACACCGTTAAGACATGTTACAAAAAAATTCACTTTTGAAAACATTTCTCCAAATTGTTTTCTTTTCATTTCTAGACAAAGAACACATTGTGTGAACAATTCTTACCTTTTCTGTCTAAAGTCTCCTGCCTCAGCTGAAAAGTGTGCAGAGGGTTTGAAGTTGTCACAAGACTTACAGCTGTGTACAGAAAAATTGTGTATTTAAAGAAAAACTGCAAGTTACCGTCTATGTCTGTCCTGCTGTTGCTGGTGAACACTTGTCACACTAGTTGTGCTTTCAAATCTCTTTCACTTTTACTGTCCTTTTACACATACTTTCACTTGCACGCTTTTCACTGCTTACAGTAGCTTCTGCTAGATTTACTACTTTTTTGTTTTTAACCAGACTGTTTGGATCTCATTGTAAGAATGATTTTTTTTTTTTCAGCAAACCCCAAAATGATTTGGATGTCAGTAAATCCATTTAGTTGTCAGTTATTTTTTCATGTTGCCTACTTTTCTGTTTAAGAAACTGGTTGAACTTGAAGAACTTGATCTGATTCTGTGTCTATTCTCAATTCTAAAGCCTAGTTAACTGAATAGCCACATTTTTAACCATGACCTAAAACTGTGTACAAAAATGCAGTAAGCACATTCCTGCCATTGCTTTTAAATCTTAAATGAATCTTACGTAGGTGAAAAATAATCCTTTGTTCCAGCTTCTACTCAGATTAAATAAAACCCTCTAGAGTTTAAATAGATTAATGCACTGATTCATTTATAAACATATATTTAATAAAAATATCAAGCATCTGTTATATAAACAAGATTAATTTTCCTAAAATATCTATTGAAAACACTCCATAATAACAAAGGTGACAGGTATTTTTGCAAATTCATTATGCTGTATATTACTGCATGCACTCACAAATCGAATAGGTCTAATTGATTTCTGTAACTGAAGCTAGAGGTTAATGCTGGAATCCGAAGTGATGTTTATATTTGGATCTGTCAAAAACATTATCTGTCCTTCTCCTGATTATCATCAAGACTCGTTTCTGAGAGTTTTTGAGAGTTTCGGACTCATTTCAGAGAGTTTTAAACTTTGTTTTGCTGCAAACAGGTTGATCTTCATTCCATTTTGTTTATAGCCTACACCATTCAGAAAAGTTGTGTACATGTTTTTGCCATTACTGTGCTATTTGTGTAATATATTTTATTTAAGCACTGTAGATTAACATGTAACCTTCCTGTTTTCACTGTTGTAAATACAGTGGATGTTTATCAGGCTGATTTTATGACAGCATTTAATTTGATACCCAAGCAGCAATGAATCACAGAGTCTGTATTTTAAATGTAATGAAATCAGATGCTTTCACCAAACAGACAGTGATATAAAAAGTTAATGAAATGATAAAAACGTATAGGTAAGTCTTTCAGTGGTGCACATGTCACAGGATGTTGCTGTAGTTGGAATGGGAAGACAGAAGGTTTGATATATTCTATACAAGTTATGGACTGTAGGTTATGACATAATGTAGGACAAAAACATGACATACAAATAACGTACAAAAGGTGTCTTAATTCCTAGCGTTACAAATAGCAGGAGAGAGGTTTCTTTTATTTTTTAAATATTCTGAGCTGAGATATTTAGGTTTCTTTAAAGACAAAATAGCTATGGTTAAACCAAATATCGCATCATATAAATATCAAATGTCAACAAACCCCCAAAAAACAAAACAAAAAAACTCCACCTGATGGCAGTAGAGACCAGGCACGTTCACGAAGAGACCAGACGTAATCTTATTATAATTTAGAAGAGAGGCGGAAATTAAATGTGCTATTACAAACACCCTGAAATCAACATTTTAACACCACTCAAGGGTTAGACTGGTGCAGAAGGTGCATCTGGAGAGCAATTAGCTGTTATGAATGCTAATAGCCTATTGCCAATACTTGACATGGGTTGATTTGTGTGGAGCCCCCTACTGGGAAACTGCATTGAATGCAACCCATTAAAATCAAAATGCAAAGAAGCCTGTCACATAAATGCAAATGATGCAAAATAAAAAGGAAGATTGTGATTGCAATCACAGACCCAACCAAATGAATGATGACAGGTAATCATCACTTCTGGCAGAAATCATTTTTGAACTAGACAGTTAAGTTTGTAGATAAACTTACTGTAAGTCTGGCTTGAAAAAGCCTAGCCAGAAAATTTGTAGATGTTTTAAAGTACAGTTTTTAAACCTTAAAGTGGAATGTTTTGAAGTCATTACAAGAACAGAGATGTCTAGAGTACCCGAGGTAACGTTGTTAGCATGATTGTTAATGAGCATGAAGTTATAGCATGTCTCTAGCATGATTATCAAGTAACTAGCATGTTGTTAGCATTTTTCTAGCAATAGCAAATTTTATTTTACTTTATTTATTTAAGGAGGAGATACACTTTAAAATTTGGTTTCAGATGAAGAAGTTTAATTAGGACTAAGGTTTTTCAAGCCAACTTAATTATTCTTTTCACTTATAGCTTACGAATGGCTAAAGAAAATGTAGTGAGTTGATAACCATAGGAATAATTTCCTGCTGACTGGGCGAAAATAGCCTGAGCTGTCATGTCCATTAACAATGAATGGAAAGCGCCTGACAGCCCAGATATTTTTGCATATATATTTAGCATATAGCATAATTTCATTATATATAATATATCATATATAATTTCCCTATTCCTTGTTTTACAGGCTTGTTTTTGTTAGGTTGTTGACATATAAAAGTGTTCTTTGCTTTGGAAATATTTTATTTTGATAACGTTGCTCATACATGTCAGGTAATTTGCGATAGAGTATTTGTAGCATGTTAGAAGACTGTCTGTTTAATGCCCGCTAACACTTTATTTTAATGGCTCCCCAACAGATAATCTAATGCAGGGTTGCCTAACCCTGCTCCTGGCGATTGACTGTCCTGCAAAGTTTAGCTCCAACTTTAATTAAACACACATGCCTTTAATTTGAAAGAGATCCTAAAAAACGCAATTAGTTGCTTCATGTGTGTTTGATTAGAGTTGGAGCTAAACTTTGCAGGACAGTGGATTGCCAGGAGCAGTGTTGGGCATCCCTGATCTAATGAGTTTATGTAATTTTGATGAATAATGAAGTACATGTCAAGTTATTCTACAAACTCTAATGTAATACTCTAAAGCAGGGGTGCCCAAGCCTGCTCCTGGCGATCGACTGTCCTACAAAGTTTAGCTCCAACCTTAATCAAACATACATGCCTTTAATTTTCAAGCGATCCTAAAAAACGTAATTAGTTGCTTCAGGTGTGTTGATTATAGTTGGAAATAAACTTTGCAGGACAGTCGTTTGCCAGGAGCAGGGTTGGCCACCCCTGCTCTAAAGCTAATCCTTGAAAATAGTAGTTAGCAATCTCTTAGTTAATACTAATGAGTTACAAAAGACGGGACATCAAAATAAAATGCAGCTGGAATGTTTATTAGGACTTTTTTGATTAAAGTTTCAACAACCTTTCTTGAAGTGCAAGTGACAAGAACATGAACAAGATTGTCAAGCTTTATAAATAGCCCATACTTAATGTTTGCATAGCACCCTAATGTAGGAGTGAAGACAGATAAGGACTAGTCTCGCAAAGCCAGAACTTCAGACTGATGGCTAAAGGTCTGGAATTCTTTCTTTGGTCAAGGCCCGCCCATAAGGCTGTTTGACCGACATGTCAAACAACCAATCACAGTTCGTTTCGTTCAGCATCAAGTTTGGGGCGTGGAAATGTCCCCACAACAATAGAACAGCATTTAACAATTCAGTCAGCATAGAAAATCCCAATGAGACGCTTGCGGTAAA
Source organism: Enteromius paludinosus (assembly GCA_032361165.1). Lineage (NCBI taxonomy): Eukaryota > Metazoa > Chordata > Actinopteri > Cypriniformes > Cyprinidae > Enteromius > Enteromius paludinosus. The sequence goes on along the minus strand of JAUMHQ010000192.1, from coordinate 17,130 downwards.
TATCTGTTTGAAGCATATCTCTCCACTTTTTAACACCCACAAGCAGTGCTAGAGAACCGAACACAATACTGAATCGGCCAGCTGTGATGTCAGTGTCTGTTCTTTCATGTTTGCCAGCAAACGCGGCTGATATCCCCTTCTCAGTTAGGTACTTCACTTGATCTTCCATAATAGATAGGAGGAGATGCACAACTAGTAACATTTGATTTGCTGGGAATCCTTCTAAATGCTGACAAAGGTTCAGCAAGGCTTGGAAAGGAATACTCTTCCCAAATCCCGGCAAACAGGCTAAAATATCTCTTCTTGTCATCACTTAATGCCTCAGACAAACCTCCTGGACATCTCTTAAAGATTCTATGCCATGAACCTTGCATACTTTTGAGAATCCAATGTTTAACTGATCTTAATTAATGCTTATTGTCACTCATGTAAACACAGCAGTTTTTTTTCCCGCAATCACACGTCTGCGCTTTGTTTCCCGGCGGACCGAAACTAAACGCGACACTTACGTCTCCCGGAAATCCCATAAAATTCAACCAATCATTTCATGATAACAGCTTTATCGGGTAATAATTAATTTTCCTTAATCACTATTAAATGGGGTTAATGTAACTGATCTTCATTCAGTCTAGTCTGTTCCAGTTTAAAAGCAATCACAAATTCTTGGGTTCATGAGAAAGCAACATTCCTATTATATGATATTTAAGGACATTTAGGTCTACATAAGGTGAATCTACAGCTTTAAATAGACAGTCATTCAAAATACTTAAGCTCTTTCATTCTACAAGATCAACAATTGAATGCTGTCGTTTCATGGAAAATGAGCTGAGATACAGTTGAGCTGAGATGGACTAATGGTCACATCGCATACTTTTTCCTGTGAGTAATAGCTCAGAGATGGCCAACTTCACACAGTGTTTTTCCACTGGGTGTGTTTAATTAGGACTGGATATAAAGGTTGGACACCCCTGCCATTGTGCTTCTATTTTCAGACGTTAATTGTTGCAACTGCATTGATATTAAAAGACTAATAGATTTTAGATAAATACATTAAGTAAATAGATTTCAATGACACTATAATAATAATTAGAATATTTTTGTATTGAGCAATCTAAAAAAATAAATCATATTGTGTTTAATATTAACATTCCTGAATGTCCAAATATGGGCACATGAAGGAGAAAACAAAACTAAAGGTCTATATGTTGTTGATCCTAGAACAACATTTTCATCCAAAACCGACCATATCCCCTACACCTAAACCCAACCTTAACCATGAGTTATACCTGAAATCAGAGGAAATTATAGATGAATGACAGTGATGTACAAGAACCAAACACTGATTGAAAGTATAAAACTATAAACCGGTTCTTCAAATCAGATTTTTTTTGTTGTTGTTCCAGGGTCAACAAATATGTTGATCCAGGAACATGTTGCACTCTGTAAAATCAGGTTCTGCCTGTTCTCAACCCCAGAAGTGCTGCTTCAAACCTGCCTCAACTCATTTCTGCAGGACATACAGGAATGGTAGAAAAACACTCACTGGACCACTGGAAAATGGCAATCTGAGAGCTGCAGAGAGAACATCTCTCGCTATTCAGAAAATGGCTGAAGAGCATATAATCTACCAAACAGCTACCTATCAACTAAGAAAAAGCCCTTCCAAGGAAAATAATCATTTTTATTCTGTCAAAACAACACCTAAGCTTGTAGTCAACCACATCTCTGGGGTTACATATTGTACATCACATGTCTATAAATGGATCAAGATATTAAATATGTGTGGCACATAATTTTCCGTTCGCTATTTTTGTATCCAACTCCTTTGAGACTCCTGTAGACATAATTAAGCTACTTTGAGTCCATATTGAAAGTAATGAATCCCAAAAAAAAAAAAAAAATTACAGCAGATGGGTCTTTGACATTCTCTGAGCCAACAAATGTGACTCTGACAGCAGTGTGCATATCTATGTATATTAGCCATTTGCAGCTTAATCTATTTATCCAGCCAGGAGTAAATGAATCCCAGTGCTCAAATCTAGTGAGTCTGATGAATGAACAACCTTTTCTCTTTGCTCGTGCTCATTTATAAATAAAATAATGCCTAATTCTAATGAACGAGTCTGGCATTATTTACTGTAGTGTTTTACATTATTGACAGTCCACTAGAAACCCACATGTATACATTACTTTAAACTTTATTTATGCTGTATAAAACATATGCTGACACCACAAATGGAAGCATTTAGAACACTTGCATTTATACCCCACATACTGTACATAATGTATGGGTCTATATTGTGAATCATTTATATATTGCGTGACCTATTCTAAATCTGTACATTGTGTGTTATATTCTCTTTTGGTAGATCTGCTGCAATTTAGTTGGGTGAAAATGTCCTGCAATTTTCCACCTACCATTATCCATATGGTATGTCCATGGTGTACTGGCATTCATTTTTGATGATACCTGAATCACCTGAATTTAAACAATGCAGTATACAGAGCACATACTGTACACATAAATGTTAATTGCTCATACACACACAAGAATTTAGCCCGGTTCTGTCAACACTGCACTGGCTCCCTATCAAACATTGTATAGATTTTCAAATTTTGTTAATTACTTATAAAGCCCTGAATGGCTTACCTCCTCAGTACTTGATTGAGCTCTTATCACATCACAGTCCCCTGCGTCTGCTGCATTCTCAAAACTCTGTCCATTTGATAATACCTAGAATATCAAAATCAACTGCGGGTGGCAGATTTTCTATTTAGCACCCAAACTCTGGAACAATTTACCTAATACTGTTCGGGAGGCGGGCACACTCTGTCAGTTTAAATCTA
>JAUMHQ010000190.1:15959-26635 GCA_032361165.1 Enteromius paludinosus | reverse complement strand
ATCAAATGCAGAGACGGTCTCTGTAGTCAAGACGACGGTAATCACTGGAAATCAGGTGTCCCCAACCAAGCAAGCCCGAGGCAACAGCGGCAAGGAACCAAAACCCCATCCATGAGAGAATGGGGGAAAAAACCTTGTGAGATCCAGGCTTAGTTGGGTCCAGTTCAGTTGGGTCCAGTTATGAGAACAGAAAATCCAAATGCTGAGGTTGAAGCAGATATGGAAAAACTAGATACAGACAACCCACTCTCTAGAACATTACTCAAAATATCAGCAACAGAAAAAAGGATGTGGGCAGATACCAGAGAAAGAACAAAAAATAGATAAGGTTTGCGAGTAATAACCAAATGATGTGCTGAATGACAGATGAGAGCAGATAATGTAGTTTCGCTTCAGACACTAACAACAGGCACAAGACAGAAACACATTGAATAAAGAAAAACAAATTTTCTCTTTAATCACAGTTAGACAAAGGTTCCCTCCTGTGTAGTTTTTTCAGCCACCGCCATCATTTTTAATGGTTTTCACCTCAATTTGATGGCCTTCAGCATATTTTCTGCTATTCATCAATGAACAAAATATATATATGTATATATATATAAAAATCAAGAACCATCACTCTGCTTTTAAACAACAAAAACAAAACTATTTTATTCTATCTTTATGTGTTCTTGTTTTATCACCACTTGAATGCAGATGGGGTTTCATCAGAAACACATTTTATAAAAAAAAAAAAAAAAGCATTTTTAATCAAAGTACTGCATTTACAAGAAAAATACATTCAGATATCATATTCTTGCACTTGTAAATAATTATATGAATAATTGAAATTGCATTTAGTAAACAGAACATTTCTTTCTTTTATTTAGATCCACAAGACAGGCAACAAAAACGGAATCCAAATACCTTGGGAAATCAATTCACAAAAACTGCATATTAAGTTTGCATGGAAGCAGGATGCAGTGTTCATGGGAGTGTTTAGCATTTAAAAACACGACAGAACATCTGATTTGTTTAACAAATAAGGTGGCACATGCACATGTAAAAACAGTTACCTCTTCACCTTTGAGAAAAACTGAGAATTCATTGCACAGATAAAATCTGAATAAACAAGGTAAACTAGTTTTGGAAGAAAGACCAAGACCATAGGAAACAGATGAGTCCTCTGCTCTGACTTGTGCTGCAACTTGTAATTAAACCACACCATGCTGGTTTCCTTTCAATACTTCACCCATACTGTGTTTGCTCAAGACGCTTTAGGCTCATCCTAAATGTAAGAAATCTGAATCGTGCCCTCATGAAACGGTCTATCAGAATGATCACATTGAAACAGATCCTCCTGCAAATACAGGTTGTTTCTTTTCGCTGGACCTAAAAGACATGCCCCCCATCACATCAGATTCTTGAGGGATGGCTTATCAATACAAGCTGCTCCTCACCATTTAAAAAACTTGACATGCTGTCTCCCAGCCAGCGAGTAATGTTCCTGAGGTGCAGTAATATAGATTCTCTTATCTCATCAGGTAAGTCAGGGAGGAACAACACACACTTCTCCTGATAGCCCAGTTTTGATAGAACCAACGGTGGATAGCCAAGCTGCATCAGATGCTGATAACATCTCTGTAGCCCATTCCCCTGAGACAAAGATTTTCTGCTGAACCCTGCTGTCAGCTAGCTTAAAGTCCCTGTTGTTGAAAACCGCTCTGCTGCTGGAGCTAGCATTGGTAAAACATATAGCTGATCTGCTAGCACTTTTTGTGAGCTCTACTTGCCTGGAATTTGGGCCTGATGACCAAGACATGCCTACGTGCCTAAGGTGCTCTCCATGCCGTTTATAGCACTGGCAGTAACCTTAACTGCACTACACCCCACAGATACTGATCAAGGGCTGAATCTCCTCTGCCTGTTCATGGCATTGAAAGTCTGTGTTGAGTGCTCCACCAGCTACAGAGGGTTGGATCAGCTTTTTATTTACGAAGCAAATACTTTCAGTTGACGCAATTACGCTAGTATTATCTTTCTTGAGCATACAGTGCCCCGTCAGAGTATGTGCCCATTCGACAAGAGGCACTGCCTCTTCCTGGGCATGGTCTAGCAGTGTGACCCTTTTTGGGGTTTTCATATGTGAGGCGGCCAGTTGGGCCTTGCCATCCACATTTGCTTTGTTTTACAATTTAGACATATGGCCATTACATGGGTTACTTAAAGAAAACTAGTTTGATGTGTGTGCTTGGCCATAACAATGCCCAACCCAGTCAGACTTCTACTCATATGCTCTTAGAACGTGTTCCCATATAGTCTTGCATACTGCATTGCCTGCTGTGCAACATTGCCACATCTCCTTTTCTGTTCAAAGTGACTCCTTGGGCATGCTTGGGGACGCTTTATTAATATCGTAGACGCTATTCGATGAGAGCTGACTGTAACTGGAAAATGACTCTGTTACTGAGGGAGGAGAGTACTGGTTATTCATTCCCCCAACCTACAATCCCTACCTTGAACTCATGACCTTTGTGTTACAAGTCTGACGCCAGTTTCACACTGCACGCGTCAGCAGGGGCATAAGTTGTGTTTTCATACTGGCAGCGTTTGCTGCGCACAGCTGAATCGCGGTTTGCACTGCAGTAAGCTCTAGACAAGCAAGCATCTTATTTCTGTCGTATTTTCCAGCAATCTTCTCCGAACATTGTGTGCTTTAATTTATGTTATTGCCAACATACTTTGTTAAGTGACTGCCTTACTATAGTTCACACAATAAACTTGAGCAAAGTTTTCAATATGTGTATATGAAAAAATAGCAGTGCTTGTCAGGAAAAAGGATGTCTGACCCTTCTCACTTTTTGTATAAGAAATATTATATCTTGCCATGCAAAGGAAGGCTTGCATGCAGATGCTAGATTGAATAAGTTACACTTTGAGATCTAAGACAAAATTAGGAAAGATTTCCAACAAAAAATATTAAAAATAGTATTTGGATTGAATTATTAAATTGAAAAACTAATCTTAAAGCTAACAAATGCCTCTAGTTTTACTCATTTAGCAGACCTTTGAAGTTTGGGCAAAAACTTGTGTAAATTGTGTGTTTTTGTGCATTTTATTTTTGCATATGGGGAGCGTGAAACATGAAATAATTCAATTACACAATTTTATGGTAAAATCTGTTACTTTTCAAGTTAGTTGGGTCGGTTTAGATCAAGAACAAGGTACTGTCACTTTAATTCAGCATCAGCGGCGCAGCAAAAATAGACTTGGTGCCCAAACTAACGCGACACTGACACTTCTGCTCTGCTCCTGCTATCCGCTGATGCGCCACTCCTGCATGCTGTGTGAAAGCACTCATCCGTTAACATGTGCGCCAAAAAAATATGCGCTACTTACGCCCTGCTGACGCGTGCAGTGTGAAACTGGCGTGACTCTCTATCTATTAGGCCACAACTACCCCCAAACACAATTAAAAGCACAAGACCATGGAAACCAGAAGAGTCCTCTGCTCAGTCTGACTCATGCTGTAGCCTGGACCACACCATCCTGGTTTCATCTGGACATCTGGTTCCTCCCAAGGTTTTTTTTTCTCCTTTTTTGTCCAAAGTTTTGGATCCTTTGCAACCTTCTCCTTTGGCTAGCTGGGAATACTTTATTGATTGCAGTAAACTATTGGAAGAGAGCTGACTTAAACTGAAAAATGAAAAACGTTATTGTCCTATTGTACTATTGAAAAAGTAACTTCCTGTTAGCACTGTAAAGCTGCTTTGACACAATAGGTATTGTATAAAGTACTGCATAAAAAGAGGTGACTTCACAGTTAAGAGGAATACATTTTCTTTTTTGGGTGAACTATAAATTTAAGACCATTCTAACATTTTAGTCTAACTGTGACTAAAGAATAAATTGTTCTTTCTTTAGACATTATGTGTCTGAAACCAAATTACATTATCTGCTCTCATCTGTTATTCAGCACATCACATCATTTGGTTATTACTAGAAACAGAATTCTGGGTCTGTACACAGTTTTTCCATTTCTGCTTCAACCTCAGCATTTGAATTTTCTATTTTTATTATATGTTTCCTTTGTTTTCTATTTCCATGTTTTAGCTGTTTATTAGGATGAATAAAGTACACACAATAGTAATATATATATATATATATATTATTTTTTTTTTTTTTTTTTCTTTTGGACCAGACCAAGGAAAAAAATTAAAGAAGCATCTCAGTCTTTGAAAGTAAAGTTGGATCATGGCTCATCACATTTCACAATGTAAAATTACATAAGAATTTCGGCCTTTCATTAAGTACCATGCATAATATTTTGAAAAGATTCAGGGAATCCAGAGAAATCACAGTACATGTAGGGAAAGGCAGGAAACCTCAGGTGAATGTGCTTGAACTTTGAGATAAGATGGCATTGTATAAGAAACATAGGTTTAGTCTGTTATACACTAAAATGTGTTTTTTGGTGAAAACTTACCTTTACATTTTTTTTAATTGCATAAGTATTAAATAAGTATACAATTTTTTGAGCTTATTATTAACTCATGAAATGATTATTCCAGCTCATTTTTATTATAATCGCCTGTGCTCCACCTTCTTCCCCCTTTTATTCCAGGGAAATGTATCAGCAGTTACACATGACTTAGAATTTGCAGTGGTCCACGTCGGAAGACTGAACACAACTAAAGAACGAGAAACCAGCTGAAGAGAGCCCGGTAAAGCAGTAAATATACCGTACTTACACTACATCTGAATACCTCTATACAAAATTTGTATATATGTTTGTTTATAAAAAAAATGTTAATAATGAATGATACATTTCCCTAATAATAAATTGATTTGGTAATAAGTGGATTTATAATGCCCAAGTGTCTTCGGAACATAGCATCTTGTAAATGTCTTAAATGTAAATGATATGCATCAGTTTAACCATGAGCGTTTTTTTTTTTACAGTATATTCCATGTTTTCAGTATCTAATTAATTTATAACAATATTTCTATTGATGGTAATAACTGCTACAGCATTACTCCATTGATGTATGTAAACAATTTAAAGACCATGTTTATTTTATTCTTTATTTATTTTTTCTTAACAAAAAACCTATGCAATAGTTTTATCTTTTAAATGTTTTGGTAACACTTTATTTTGACAGTCCACTTTAGAACAGTAAGTAACTTTGCAACTACATGTCAACTAGCAGTCATTAGAGTATTAGTAAGACTGTCTGCTTTGTATCTGCTAACACTTTATTTTGATAAACTTTCCAAATATATGTCAACTTATTCTACAGTCTACTCTGAGAGTTAGTAGACATGTATTTGCTAATTAATGAGAATTAGTTGACATGTAGTTACACAGTTGCTTATAGTTAGTAGAATGTCTAAAGTGGACTATCAAAATAAAGTATGACCAATTTTTGATTTACTATGATCATGTTCAGGATCTAGAAACGAGAATGTCGACTGCCATACCCATAAATTATTTTGCCAACCAGCTGCAACAACCAATACAAACAACAGCAGTTCAGACTGAAACAAATGCTCCTGCGCCTGAATATGTCCAACAGATAGAAGGACTTTCATTTTTTTATGGACTTAAGGGTTTTCTGAAAGGCCAACCAAAGGCCCTTGGGGTGAGAAATATTTTATAATAATACTAGTATTTTATTTGTGGATGTAAGTGTGAGGTAAGAAAAATACATTCTAAAGTAGATAGATAAAGTAGTAAGATTAGACAGTAAACTTGTAAAATTTACAATGTTTTAGAAGCAAACTCTCAAACATTTGATACTGTATTACTTTATGACTCTCTTTTGCTATTTTCTTTTCCTACACAGACAGTCCAGATAATGATTGGTCTGGTGACTCTCCTATTTGGCATTGTGTCTACTGTTTATGTAGACTCCCTCTTTGTCTTTATTGGTGTACCTTACTGGGGATCTATCATTGTAAGAAATTATAGAGTTTTGTGTTTTCACAAATGCCTATTACCGCCATGTGCATGAAAGTAAATACAACCGTTTGAGAAATCGCTGGATTATCACATGTTCTCTGAAGCAGATTGATCCGTTTTTCTAGTTTTCTAGATTTAAAAGGACAACGTAAATAACTCACTTCCGGTTATGTTCCGCAACTACTTCTTGGCTGACTTCTTACTTGACATATGATGTACGGTGTGTCACACGTCAAGTCAGCTAAGCAGCAGGAACTTGCAAAACTGCCCTGAAATTAGCTACAGAGCTAAATTTAATCTACTATCCCTTGGCAGGAGAGCACTAAGACGAAATTGTACAACAAAAACATCAGTATAATACCATATACATTAAATTCCCTCTCAAAATTATAGAAAAAAACATATAGACCTGGTTTCACAGACAGGACTCAGACTAAGCCAGGATTATGCCATAGTTCAATTAGGACATTTAACTAATTTTTATAAACATGCTTTGCAAAATTACTGGGGTAACAAAGGAGCTGATGTATTTTAAGATCCATCAGTGCAAGTTTCTTTTAGTTGAAAAAGCTCAGACTTACATTTTAGTCTATAGTAGTCAATATTTGAAGTGGATCAAAAAAGTTAATAAAATTATTTATTTGAAGTTATTTGGAATTGTTTATTATTACTTTTTTGGAGTCTTAAACATCTATATCTACGACACTATACTTTTATAATATCCTGAACTGTACACTCAGTAAATGTTGTCAGATCAAAAGGCAGGTTTTACTAATTTCACTGAATTAATTTCTTTATATCAAATTTATCACTTAAATTTTGAAATGAATCAATGAAGTAATCTTTGAATACACTTGCAATTTTATCTTGTTTATCAATTAAACTTTCTTTAAAATCCAATTATAAACACTTATTACATGATATAATATCTTTCTTTCCCTTTTAATATTCCTCTTAGCATTGCTTAAGATATTAATAAAAAGTTATTATATTTGATAAATGTCTATTAAAAAAACTTTTAAAACGTAACCTTTTGCCTCTTGTAATAAGTCATAGCAATGAGTTTTGGCAAGATTTAATGGATTTTGAATATATTTATGCAAAGGAGGCACATGCATCTATCTTTACAGAAGCAGCAAAGGGAGATACTTTAAAGAGACATGCGTGGCTGGAATACACATCAAAATCACGCTAATAATGAATGCAAATTTGCGCAGCCACGCAGCAATGAACTCAGTGTGAAATAATGCGTGAAATTTAACGCTGATTACAGAACCAGCTTTACTGCCAAGATGCACATTACATATCGCACAGCCCTATGTGGAATGCAATCAAGCAAGTAACGCAACAATCTTATGATACACATGGCGGTAAAAAGCAGTTAAGTTCAGCAATCTGTAAATATTCCTAGTGAAGACTCAATATTTGCCCTTCTCTCTCCTCTCAGTACATTATCGCAGGCTCAATTTGCATTGCTGCAGAAAACAAAGTTAATACATCTTCCAATTTATGTTTGGTACGTACAAAGCACTTCTTTTTAGGGGTCCAAGCACCTGAAACACTGCAACACTACTTTGTGTACCGATTGTCTGTAATGATTTATGATTTTTCAAAAAGACATGCACGAATCTGCACACAAATTGATCTTACTTAACTACAACTAAAATACTTTAACACCATAACTGTAGGATTGGAATCATAGGGTAGCATCAGTTCAGGCAGGTCACGTTAGTCAAGCTCACATCAGCTAATCCGGACATGAGACACCTATCACAACACCTATAATATATGTATATATATTGTGTTGCTCAGTAGCTAATTACCCTCCTCCATCCCCAGCTCCTCCTCTCTTCTAGTCTCTAAATTAGACTAAATTCAATATGTTTTAAATAAATAATCAAACTTGAATGATATTTACAGTGCATTTATATATTGTTTCTGTTCTGTTACACTGGTGGGTTATTAACTGCTCTCCATGCTCTTATCCTCGAGATTCAGACCAAGGTCACCTGCATGTCGATGCACTAATCACAAGGCTATTGGTCCCCAAAAAGAAAACACTTTTCATTGTGAAGTAGAAGAGCAAGCTTTCAGACACTCTATTATCTGTGTCTAGAAAGGACAATCTGTGGCACAGTTACATACACCATGTCACTTGGCCTTTCAATCATCTTGTAATCCGCCACATTTCATTTAAATTAACCCTCCTTCATATTGGACAGAAAAGAAGTAGCAAATTGATCTGTATGTAATGTGCCCTGCTCATATTTTCTGCGTAATGATGCATTTAACCATTTATAGGGCACAAACTAAAATAATTGGAGCACGCTTACGACATCATAGTGCAACAGTTTCAGGATAAACAGGAAGAGTGGCGCTCTTGCTAACCGCGATGGAGTCTATCGCTCTGTTTACTTTGTGGATAGTAATTTTGAATCGTTTGGTCCGCGGTGGGCCACAGCTCTTTCACAGCCTATTGTTAAACCGGTCACAAAAACGTGACGTCACGCATTCTGTTCCGTGCTCCAGCATGATAGTACTCACTACATGCAAACTGCGCCGGAGTCCAACTGAACTGTGCTCTGGCACACCTCTTCCAAGCAGACCAAGGATGGCTAAATGATCCGCGCTCCCGGGAACACCTCGGAGCACTCACACCGTGCTTTGATTATCACGGAAAGGCACGAGACCGCTATAATGAATGATTGATTAAGCTACCAAATATAGTTCCTTGCCCGATAAAGGGTTAAAAAGTAATGTCAAAAATGGATGTTTTTGAAAGTTCACGTTGTTGCAGATGAAATATAACACAGATAATGTTAAATAAAGAGGTATAGGTGATGTTTGCATGGATCCACAATAGGATAAACATTTGGATGCAGGGCCTGTTTTTTGTGTTTTGTTCCTGTTTTTCCTGTGGTCCTCATTACCTGAGTTTCCTACTCAGTCATGTCATTCCAAACTCGTAAAAACTTTGTTTGTCTTCACAACACAATGGAAGATATTTTGGATGAAATCCAAGAGGCTTGTGACTATCCCAATGACTGCCAAACAATTCCCACTGTCAAGGTGCAGAAAATTATGAGAGACAATGTGAGAATACTCCATCTGCCATCAGTGGTTGAATCATAATATTATGAAGCTTCAAGAATAATCCATAGCTGCTGACACAGAACTGCATACGCCAGGGGTGCCCAACCCTGCTCCTGGCGATCGACTGTCCTGCAAAGTTTAACTTGAAAATTAAAGGTTTGATTAGAGTTGGAGCTTAACTTTGCAGGACAGTCAATCGCCAGGAGCACGGTTACTATGCTATGCTGTGTGTCCAGCAGATGTTCTCCATAATGGTGCTATGGTGACACTATGGTATTCAATCGTTGAATAAAGTTGTTATTTTAGTTTTCTTTCCATACAAAAAGTATTCACGTAGCTTCATAATGTTACGGTTGATCCACTAATGGCAGATGGATTATTCAGACAATGTTTTCATACTTTTCTGGACATAATTTACTTTCTACAATCTCCACATGTCCATCTTCTGTTTGATAAACTCAATGTCCTTGTTTTTCTTCTTCATGGCTTCAACCAGGGAAGACCTCAGGTCTTCCAAGTCATCCTCAGTGTAGCTTTCAGGATGATCTGGTACATGGTTGACCTCACCTCGTTTTGGTATTTTCAAGGAAATCCTTCCCTCCGGACCACCATCCCCATCATCATCATCATCCCTTGTTCCCCTGTTGACACCATGATCATCTGCCTCCTCCCTTCTTGATCTCCTGTTGACACCAACCTCATTACATCCAGCCTGACGTAGTTTTGATCTTTAGTTCCCCATCTTCCACTTTATGCTGGTTGTCCATCCTGCATATCCAGTACCACCACCAGGCTCTTTGAGGCAGGGATGTTTGTTGACAAGTTCAGCAGCAACAGAATCGAACTCATGTTTTTCAGGGTAGGCTTTCACAGAAAATATTTCTTGTGCCAACTTGTCCAGAATCTCTTTTTTTACATCTCTGGTTACATGTAAACCCTTTCCTAATATTTCAAACCTGTCATTCCCCTTGCGGAGTATCGATTCAACATCATATGAGAATTTAGGTACTGGGAACGGAGTGGGCCACTGTGAAACGTTCCTCCTATATGTCCGCACACCTGAAGATAAGCTGTGGATTGAGTCAAGTTGTCCCAAGTCTCCCGGTTCTCTTCCAAAATACCTTACATTGTGTTCCGAAGACGAACAAAGCTTTTAAAAGTTTGTAATGGGATATGGTTAAATGATTAATAGGGTGAAGTAACCCTTTAAGACTTTTAAGAATATTTTTTGGCATATTTACCATAAAATAGATTTAATAAGATTTTCTTTAAAAAATAAAATAAAATAAATAAATGCATTTCAGTTGCATCACTAAATAATCAACATAAGGCATTGGTGCTTGGATCCTAATGCATATTTGGTAATACTTTAGAATAGCGGATGCTTGTAAGTCGTTTATAAGTGATTAGTTAAGGATGAAATGTTAATCTACAAAACATTAACAAATTATTAATAAGTGATTATTATGTTTAGTTAATTAATTTACAAGTCTATTACAAGTTGTGATAGGTTGAAAAGCACAAAAATTTGTATTAAACATTTTTTTGTAATTTAATAAAGTGTTTAAACCCTTTGTCTCATTAGGACAGACGATATGTTGGGTAAAGATGGTAAACACATGGAGTGTTTTAGCACTGTGCA
>JAUMHQ010000189.1:58902-88506 GCA_032361165.1 Enteromius paludinosus | reverse complement strand
AAAATGTCCTCATAAATCACCTTCATATTGTAATACCTATATCATACCCATGTCATTATACACATTTGTGTCCTCATAAACCACATAAACCCCCCCCACACACACACACACACACTCATACTCAGGTGATAAATACCCAGTCAGAAATATAGTGATAAACAGCAGCTTTTAACTAAATATGTATGCAAAGTCTCAAAAGAATTGAAGGAACTGTTATTATTGAGCCAGCTCACATGATGCAGTTTTGTGAAAGATAAGAGCGGCCTGGCTTCTAAACTGTTGCGTTTTATCACCCTTCACTTGTTTGAAAAGCGTCTTGCTAGTGGAAAAGCAGTGCAGTTGAGTGCTGTTACCTGTAGTAAGTGACTGTGTATATATTTCCATAAGGCCAGTCTGGAGTTTGGTGTTCTTCCTTCGATTTCACTTTGATTTGAGCAAGCTGTGATTTCTTTGGTTTGAGCTGAGTGAGCGCTTGTGTTTCTCCCCCTCTGTATCCTGCGCTCAGGAAGGACGCGGTGGGGATCGATTGGATGTGATCTGTTTCTGTGTTGTGCTAAAGGCTAGCCGTGAGCTCATGTAGTGTGATGAAGGCCGCAGAGGCGATGCGAGGCAGACGGACTAAATTTAATCCCTGGGCTGAAGCTTAATTTGGCCCGGCCGGTCTCTCCTCCTGCAGTAACCGGGCACCGTCACCCAATATCCATCTGTCTCCCTCTCACCTTGTCTCTTTCTTTCTCCCTCCATTGCTCAAACTCTCAGTGTCTCATTCATTCAGTTATTCAGCCCTTTCACTGGCCCTGACCACAGGAACGACTTTATAATGTCAAGAAAACATGGCTGGTGGTTGCCATGAATTGCGATCTTACACCCCACAATGACTGTATGTATTTTGAAAAATAACTTAATGCTTATGAAAATGTATGAATAAATAGATATAGAATATTTATTTATAATTATATTTATATATGATTATGTATTTTTAGAGAGTTAACACAAATCTGCTTTGAAATAGAAAATAATATTAAACATTTCAGCTTTACTTCGCAATTTTGAACAGTCATTGTGATATTATCTTTATTTAAAAATAAATAATAATAATAATAATAATAATAATAATAATAATAATGTGAATATGCTCTGTTGTGTGACTTGTTACACTATTTTTAATGTCTTAAAACTATTTCTTATAGAATTATTATGCATGCAGATTTTATGAGGTCATGTTACTTGAGAGATGACATTAAATATTTGTACTTTGTGAAGTGAACCTTGTGAATTATTAAATCAGGAAGGCCAAGAAAAATGCTTTCACGAGTTCACACTTCCTGATTAATAATCGAATAGAATAAGCGTGTTTGGCGTGCTGTCCGGGGAGAGGGCTGAGAGCTCGGCGGACTCCGAGCCCTGGGGATTTTAACCCCTTGGCAGCGAGGGTTGGCCTGGGCTCGCCGTCCGGCCCGTACCCCGAGTGCCCACTGGGAGGAAGTGAGGTCTAAAGGTGGAGTAAGGGGAGGCGGAGGGATGCAAAGAAAGAGATGTCAGAGAAGGGGAGTTTGCTCTATTTCAAGGAAAAGCTTTAGCTCTGATAGGGTAATTGGATAATAGGCTGATTGGGGAACGAGACGTCAGTCGTGATTAATCATTCGTACATGCTTCTCCCGAAATTCATTTGCTTTTAAATAAATAAATCAATTACCCAACTGTAATACACGGAAAAAAATGTATATTGTATGATGATACAAAAATAGCTTGATGTCCATAAAAATGCATATAAATGAAAATGTATTGTATGCATATTGAGTTTTTAAGCATGTAGCCTGTGTTTTGAGAGATTTACTCAAATCTGAGTTGCAACTGAAAATATAACCAAACCTTTCAGTGGTACTACCATCACCAACAGGACTTGCATCATCACTTTCATCAGTTATTTTATAATACAGGAACAAGAGGTGACGAGATATATTTTTTTTATAAAGATGAACATCATTACTCAAAAAGGAGTAAGTAGAAATGAAATCAAAAATCTGTTTTACCCCCGCCCTCCCCTTTTAAAAAGGCCATTTACAATTAGCCAAAATGATTAGTAAAATTAAATCTTGTTAGTTAAAGTCACACACATTTGAACCTGACACTGATGGACATATGGAGTAATTTCCCTGAATGTGATTGATCATCTGTAGTGACTTCAGCACATTTCTGTGGGAAAGCATGACGCAGTTGTGCTTAAGAAGAGACAGGGTTAACTTTACCTATATTTTGACAGTGAAATCAGCTTCATTGGTGATGTTGAACGTCACAGAAGCGCTGTTGTAAATGTTTGAAGGGCACAATCACGATCAGCAAGCGCTGCTCTTCTTCTCCTCTCTCTCTGTCCGTTCTCACTGGCTGTGTTCCACCTCCTTAGATCAGTTGCTCATAAATCCTTGTCAAATTCCTCCTTCGCTTTTTAACAAAGTGCTCGTCTTCACCTTTCCCCTTCTCTCTGTTTATCTCTGCACTAATGAATGAGCGACTCTCCGCCGCGGCTCGAGATTAAAACGGCTCCCAGGGGCCTGAGCGAGTGCTGCTCACACACACACACACACACGAGTGAACGGCCCCGGGGTCGGCCTGAGCCCCGTATTCCCTCGGTAGCTGTTAACCCGGGGCCTTTTTATGGGCAGACTTTTCCATGTGGCCCTTGGTGGACTTTCGCTCTGCTCACCCGGAGCCCTGGACGAAGCCGTTTCAGTTGCAATCATGAAATAGAGCTCTGTTCACACAAAGTACAAGTGTCCTCTGCTTGGACATCAGATGCAGTATTTTGTGGAGTAAACAGGGTTTCTGCATGAGCCCGGCGTGACGGGAGGAGCCCAGGAGTTAATTGAGTTCCTTTATCAGCCCATCAGCTGCAGCGCTCTGACCGATCTCCCCTCCAACCGCCGGGGCATCGGATACCGCACGTGTGTGTGTGTGTGTGTGTGTGAGAGAGACGAACCCGCTGACTCTATGGGACTCAAATATGAAAGACTTACTGCACTGGAAGAATGCAGATTTTAACTTCTACATATGCACTACCATTCAAAAGTTCTTCTGCTCACCAAGGCTGCATTTATTAGATTAAACATCTTGGAATATTATTTCAGTTTAAAACAGCTGTTTTCTATGCGAATCCCTTAAAATGTAATTTATTTCTGTGATCAAAGCTGAATTTTCACCATCATTACTCCAGTCTTCAGTGTCACATGATCTTCAGAAATCATTCTAATATACTGATTTACTGCTCAAGAAATATTTCTGATTATTATTCATTTTAAAAACAGTTATTTTCAGTTAATATTTTCTGGAAAGTGTGTTACATTGGATTTTTATGATTCTTTGATGAATAGAAAGTTCAAAAGAACCAAATCTTCTTCGAATCAGATGATCAGTTATGACACAGACAAGTCATTTATTATAAACATATATTGTAATCATTATTTGCAGAATACTTTTACTTAAACATGCATCACATGCATTGCAACCTGAAATATTAATAGACATATTGTGTGCCAAATACTCTTGACTCTTATACAAATTCTATCTTTTGAAAATTAGCCTAATCTTTTTCATTACAGAATCTAAAAATGAACTAGTATAGATACAATTATGAGTAAAAGATTTGAAATAATCTGAATTCATTTTAATTAATGCTTTTTATTGGAGGCAAAGAAAAAATGAAACGTCTTTCCTGTAAATTTGGATCAATTTGTCCTTGCAGAATAAAAGTATTAAAAAAAAATTCGTTTTTTTCTTACTGTTAAATCCTGCTTTAAATGTTTTAAGTGTAGGGCTGAGTAATATAAATCTGCATCTAGTTCCACAATAGTTTGGATGATCAGGTGTGTTTAGATTCACTATAGTCTGACAGAGCATGATTCAGAGCAACTGAAGACTTACTGCATTCAGGCCTGGGCTGTCTATAACAGCACTTTGTTAAGGATCATAGACTTCAGAGCAGAGCTGAGGGTTTCTGAGCTCTTCTGTGAGCTGGTGTCCAGCGCTGTGGCGGTAGAGCAATTCTATTACAGCGGGCTGAAATTCTGTTAGTGTGAGCGGCTGGAATCAGATTAGGGCCGGACTGAACATGATGCTCGGGGCGCTCCACTCAGCATGAATTTAAATGGCTTGACCGTGGACAAAAGCAGACGTGAGGGGATCGGCCCGAGGAAGTTAACGGGTGCTTGACTGCACCTCACACAGCGGCACGGGGTTGAACTCATACAGTATCACTCCACAGCACTGCACATGAAGCAATCGCAAGCATTCGCATGTTTCTACAGCAATCCTGTAGTTCAGAAATTTCAGTTTCCGGTGAAGAGTTTCCATAACTGTAGTTATGAATCTACAGTTATAAAGCAGGAGAAATGTTGCTTTATCAGAGATGAATGACATGAGAAGGAAAGACTGTTAAGATTGTAGATCAACTATTGTGTCTTTAGGTTCATGTAATAAACCATGAAAACCAGTGTAGTTAGATTCACTAACGGATGACTCTTATGAACTGATTCCTTTCGTGCATCAGTAAAACTCTCATGAACCACAACTCATGAGTAATCAGGTTTAAATAGAAAGACACATGTAGTAATAAATTAAGACGTAAGCATAGTTTATTTCTATAAAATGGTCTTCCTTAAATGTGCTTAGAACTTTTTAACTGCAATATGTTTTCAGTGGATTAAAAAAAAAAAAAACTGGGTCCGGAATCATTGTGTTTTATGTTTCTGAACAGTCATGAGATATTTTAGTGCCAGATGTCACATTTTGTCATATTTGACACATTTTCTGTGGCATCAGAGAATGCAGAGCTGGAGCAGCTGAAGGAACTCTGTGCTGTGCTGAGCGCATGTTTTATATATGAACATAAAGCCATTCAGACATTTATGCAATTATGCTAAGTGTCACCTTCAGCGTGACCTCTGACCTGGGGTTAAGCTCCCCTTGAAGTTTCTGAATAAAGCCTAAATGGAATTGCCCTGAATGATGCTGTTTCTAATATATGGCTCTTAATAAATGAAATGAATGTGCAGAAAGGTGCACACGCATTTATCTTTATTCAGCAGCTCTAAACAAGCGCTAAAGGTTTGACTCTGAGAAAGAACTAATTCAATACAGTAACAGCCTCCTGCTTTCACAAGCTTGATTTGTCTCCTGCCAGGCCCATGCTATAAATAAGAACATTGTTCTTAATGACTAGACAAGCAAACAATTTAATGTAAGGCACTTCATCTATATTTGTCAACATACTGTTTTATCAAACGTTTCTTATCATCAGTACTGATTCAAGATGACAAACCACTGTCCAAAACCTTTGCCTCTTACAAGTCTTGTTTTGCATTATTTAGAAATATATTATTTATAATATTACATGACATAGAGTAGCATATATATATACATATATATACTTTTTTTTTTTTTTG
This sequence comes from Enteromius paludinosus, assembly GCA_032361165.1. Taxonomy (NCBI): domain Eukaryota; kingdom Metazoa; phylum Chordata; class Actinopteri; order Cypriniformes; family Cyprinidae; genus Enteromius; species Enteromius paludinosus. Next base: position 83,068 of record JAUMHQ010000189.1, on the reverse strand, counting down.
TGACTAAGAGCACAAGTCATTGTGATTTATGTTTTGTTTTGTTGTTTTACTGCAATATTCTACATACTTCCACAAAAAAGATCCCACATAAATAGCTGATTTTCATCAGGTTACTGACTAACAAGCTTTATTGACTCACTGAAGCACACTGTGAGCTTCTGCTGATATCTGGCTGTAGTCTGTGTTCAGCGTTCAGGACACAGCCATCACACGCTCTCTGGCACAGGCCTTTTTTCCACAAGGTCAGTGTTTTAACAAGGAGCAATTTTTTTATTATTTATTTTAGCCGTTAACCTTTCTATGAATTTCCAGAGGTGGTGGCACCTGCCGCAGCGTTGAATATACATGACACAAGAGGCAGTGAAACGCTGCAATGAGATTTAATTTGACACGCTGACCCCATCTCCATGGGCACAGGAAACCAGGGTGAGAAAATAAGGTTGACCTTCGACCCCCGGCCTTGAACCCAGCATCACCCGCACTTACAATTAAATCATTCAGAGAAACAGACTGTCTAAAGGAAGCCTCGCTGCTCTTTCAACTAAATGTGGCCATGCAGTTGCCTGCCCTGCCCACTTACAGTGTGGAGTTTGTATTTTTATTTCAATTTGTGTGTGTATATATATATATATATAAAATGATCTTTTTCAGTCATTCATTCAAAAAATCTTAGAAAATCAAAAAAACTGAAGATAAATTCTAGTTTTCTCAAGGAAAAAAAAAGATCAGAGTCAATTGGTACTACATTAATACTGATGCTTAACATGGACTGATTTGAAGGCTATACTATAATTATACTATACTTCTGTATATTCTCTAGAGTGTAACCCCATCATGACCTTGCTACACTCTGTAATGTTAATTATTTATGGGCTGGAGTCAAATAAATAAGGCTCTGTCTATTTCAAATGCTTGTGTCCAACTTGCTGCATGCTTGTGATGTCTGTAAATGTAAAGAATTCAGAAGAAGGAATTATTAATTCCACCAGAATTCTGCTGTAACACAAGCATTTACATTTAATGCATTATAAAAGTATTTTAATGCATTAATTATGACACGCAATGCACATGTTGTATGATCACATGAATAATAATAAGCACATTTATAATCCATCATAATACATTATTTCCCTATTCATTGTCAAAAGTTTCATTTTTGGTAACAATTATTTATGAAAATATGTTTATATAAAAAATTAAGTCTATATAATACAAAATACATAAAGGCTTCAAGCGTAGCTGGACTTTCTCCTGATTCTTGCAGTATCATAATTTTCAGCGGATTTCTCTGGTATTGATATATCATTTGTGACAATATTGCACAGTTTTGATTTGCTACTCTGAAAAACGAGACGTTATTGTTTATGTAAGATATTCTTCACTATTCACTGATGCTTGAACACAGTGTGTAGATCTGTGTGATCATTCTACATTCATCAGATTCAGTAGATGGTTTTTCAAACGATCACTTTTTTTATATAGCGCTTTTAAAAATACAAATTGTAGCAAAGCACTAAACATTATCTAATAGGAGAACAGAGAGAAGATAATGTATAATGACGAGATTCAAATATTTATTTATCAAATGCAGAGAAAGGTCTCTGTAGTCAAGACGACGATAGTCACCAAAAAATCAGGTGTCCCCAACAAACCAGAGTCACCAGCGGCAAGGAACCAAAACCCCATCCATGAGAGAATGGAGAAAAAAACCTTGGGAGAACCAGGCTGTCATGAGTAGTCCGCGCCTCTTGGCGAGCAAGGACGGAACGAAGGCGTGGGTTGAAGCAAACTTGAATATTTAATCATAAAACCATGAAAACCAGGCACAAGCACGAGACAGCTGGCGACAGGTACAAAATAACATTCAACTCAAAAGGACCCAGTATAAATATAGATGGAAACACGTAGTGGAACTCCTGTGAAACACAGCTGGGAGAAATCAAACACTAGTGACGAGGCAGGACTAAGAGACAAGGTAAGGCACGTGATAAATCAAGACAAGGGCAAAACAGACAAGGAAGACTAGACAGAGAACATGACATAACGCCCCCCCTAACTAGTCGTGGCCACACGGCGTATACAGGAACATCAAGGGAGGGTAGGTGGGTGCCCTGGAGGCTTGACAGTCTCTGGAAGCCTCCATGGCAGGATCGGGTTCCGTGGGACCCAAGGTGGATCAGGACCCTTGGGAGGCCACGACTCGATTCCCATCCCACCCCTCCCCATCAGGACCCAGACACTGGCCGACTTACTGGAACCTAGGGTTGGGTTGATAGACGATGCCATCGTCCATCGCCGATGGCCAATAGACATCACGATGCTGAGCCGGCATCGCGATCCTCCGCCCCGCCGCAGCAGCAGCCACCAGCTGGCGAGAGGAAAACAGATGTACATGCGAAGAAACGGTGCCCGCGAGCTCATTTCAAACCCTCGCACACACTTGATATGTCATCTGTGCGCAATTCAAGCACTCGCCCTCAAGATCATCTCTCGTCTGCTCGCGCAAACACTGTTGTTTTTGTCAGTCGTGGGGCGCTGCTTGCTTTTTCAGTTACAACGAAACACCTCAACACCTCAACAAAGTCTATATTCACCAATCAGATCTATCTATCTCTTCTGGATCAAAATGAAAGATCTATTGGTGTTAAAGAACAAATTATACGTGATTTAACCTATATATAAGTATTTTGTTGGTATAAATTGATGTTAAATCGAATTTCAGAGCAAATCCAGTTCTGTCATGACGTCTCTCGGAGGGATTGACATGGTATTGTACACAACAATGTTTATGAATTTTGTCTTGGCAGAATAGATCTGGGTCTGTTGCTGCTGCTGCTGCTGTGGGCATGTAATAAATACTACTGCTGCAGATATAACATATATGGAATAACCCCAATATCGCACACATGATCAAGCCACAGCAGATCTATACAGGTGGAGCTGGGGAAGATGGAGGGTTTCTGAAGCAAGCACTAGTATATAATGTTGAGCGGTGAGCTCATTGGCTACTGATAAAAGAGAAAACCAGTCAGCAGTGCCATTTAATAATGATGTCACTATGTCAGATTATGCGCCATCTAGAGTTTCATGCCAGAACTCTGTATTTTGAGGTTATGTTGATGTTTTCCTGATTTGACTTGCTTATGCAATTGCAATAATGTAAGAAGAATCATTTATAATATATCCAGTAGTATGCTCCGCCTCATGCCACTCTGTTTATTTCAGGCTGCTGAACAGGATGGCTGCTGAGGAGCGGCACATGACGTCCAGCTGTGGCTCCTACATCAAGACAGAGCCCTCCAGTCCATCCTCTCTGGTGGACACGGCCAGTCACCCCAGTCCCGGTGCGCATTCGGACGCAAGTGGAGGCTACGGCAGCGCCATCAACAGCCACTCCAACGGCCTGGACTCTCCACCCATGTTCACGGCAGGCGGACCACTGAGCGCTGCGGGGAGCGCCTGCCGCAAACGCTACGAGGACTGTTCCAGCACATTACTGGAGGACCCTGGCTCCATAAAGTGCGAATACATGCTCAACTCTATCCCAAAACGCCTGTGCCTGGTGTGCGGAGACATCGCGTCAGGGTATCACTATGGTGTGGCCTCCTGTGAAGCCTGCAAGGCCTTCTTCAAGAGAACAATACAAGGTATGTCATGCGCATGTTTCTGCAGTTGTTTTAATGTTTTTTAAATAAGTGTCACTGAGGCTGCTTTTAACTGCAGTCAACATACAGTAAACATTTTGAAATATTATTACAGTTGAAAATTTTCTATGTGAATATCTTTTAAACTGTAATTTATCATGTGATGCACAGCTGAATTTTCAGTGTCTTCAGTGTCACATCCGTGAGAAATCATACTAACATACATAACATTTGTGCCTCTTTATATTTGTTTTGAAAGTGTGATGGAAAGAAATATTTTTGTACTTGTATTCATCAAGGATGCATTAAATTGGTCAAAAGTGACCAATTAGGGACATAGAGTAATGATATCAGTTGTGAGCCACAAAGATATTTTCACTCATAATTTCATATAAAGCTAATTTTCAGACATATGTGACTATAACCCATGACATGATCTGAGAATGAGAAACAGTGAACCATGCTTGGGCAACTGTCAATAAAAAGACAATGTGTTTATTGACATTATCATGACACGGACATGGAGATGTATGGTGTGGCGCCAGCAGTGACGTTACGGTAATCAATCCATTTGATCGCCTATAAGAGGTTTACTGTTACAGAGACATATGATAAGATGACCACACTGACCAGAAGACAGCAAGAGCGGATGAAATAACTTCTTTACATCACCCCCTCTTCTCAAACTAAAAGGTTTTCACACTGACTAATGGTACAAAATCTGGTTCACAATGTGTCTTGTTTTGGCCAAAAGCAAAAAACGGGGCGATCTGACTGATATATAACACAATCGATTACAGTTAGGCTTTTTTTTTTCATGTTGTTTAGGGGCAGGTTGACAAAAATAAATAAATAATAATAATTCAATACCAGTGTGGTCTTCATGTTGAAAATGTTTACTGAAATAAAATTACAAGGTGTAATTGTGGCTAATAAGCTTGCACCATAAGAAAATGTAAAAGTCGTTATTTTGTTAAATAGATAAACATTACAAAAAAGTAGCTTTAGAAACAAATATGAAACATTATTATTATTATTATTATTTTTTATACCTAAATAGGGAACTAAAAGCTGGTAGGTGGCAGCGTGTCAGTCTCAATGAGTGAGACACTGAATCATTTACTCAACTGATTTGTTTAAACAGCTGATTCATTCGGAAACAAACCAAGGGACTGTCTTTATGAATGAGTCACTGAATTATTTACTCATTCATTAAGTAAGAAAACTCCAGACTCAGAACAGTTCTGCTGTGGCTTTGAGTGATTATTAGGAAAAAAAAAAAAAAATAAATAAATAAATAAGTATTAGGTAAATAAAAATAGTCCTGTGAGTGTTTTAAGCTGAGCGCTGTAATGCAGAGATTTCTGTGGTGCGTGATGTTCAGGTCAGAGCAGACATGCAGCATCACACTGTCAGATCGGATTGGCACAGACAAGAGGAGCAGTGTGTTCTGAACCAGATACTAATCACATGGACTGTGTGTGTGCAAAGCACTGCTGTGCTTTCATAGACCTTCAACAACACGCAAGTTGAAATTTCACTCATCGAGAGAGTTACTGTATTTCTTCATGTAATTTCTTATTCCATTAACCCATTAATTGCATAAAACCCCACATTTCCCAAAGCTCAAGACATATATTTAGCACATGCCTAAATGCATGAATGCATTAATGAAGTATCAGTGGTTTAACTTACGAATAGGACATGCTGTGTTTAAAGAGAAATACTCACATGAAATGTAACATTTACAAATGAGTGATTAGTTGTAAACCCTTTAAAACACATTTCTAAATGATCAAGCTTTGCTGGTAAACACTCAATCCTTTCCATGTATTCTGATTGATGTTTTTTTTATTTTTTTTATCCAGTAAAAGCTCTTTTAGTGTAATTGTAGAAACATCCAGCTTCAGCTGCTGCTTCAGGAGTCATATCTTGACTGATTTTGATCAAGTAAGCGTCAGAATAACTTTGGTCATATCTCTAGACGAACTCTTTCTGGACTGAAGCAGCTCAGCTTTACTTGATTCTCCATCAATCATTTTCTAGAAGAATCTGATCATCAGGATCTTTTGAGGAGCGATTGTTTCCAGAAGCATTACTTTAAGCCTCTAAAACAGGTAACATCTATTGATGAGTATCTATTTCTTCTTTTCTCATATTAGACATATTTTTGGAGATATAGACTGACCACTGGTATTTAGATCATTTTATGTGTGTATCTGCTGCACTGTTGTAAAGATCTCATTGATTTACATCACAAGCTGCAGAGTTGCATCATATAATTATCAAGCTCTGCACCAAATTGCATATTTTAGTTTGAGCTGTTTTTTCCTCTGTATGAGACATAAAAGCCAGGTTCTGTTTCAGCATTTTAGGCTTTTCTGGGTTAAATCTATAATGTATTCATGCATCTTCCACAGAAGGCATGCATCATGAATGACTCTCATGACCGTCAGGTGTTTAAACACAAACTCGTTGATCTTGGCTGCGTTGTATCGGCTTTAAACAGTCTATGTACCTTAGCGAATCAAACAAGCATAGTCATCCAAAAGTCTCTGCTGTTGTCCCTCAATCACATATTTAGAGTCTGGCTTTAAACGTGGACAGACGCACAAAAGCCTCGGTGGCGAGACACTCGAGTAGAACGGGGAGCCGGACAATTAAGAGGAGGAGAGTTACAGACGTCTCCTCCTCACTTTGTATTGTCAGATGGCAGTTTCTCCCTCTATCGCGGTGTTCTTCCTCTTGGAGTGCTGCCTGTAATGGAGCTAATCTAGAGCCGTTTGTCCGAGCCACAGGAGTTTTGTCAATAACAATCAGCGTTCAGCAGGAGTAATTAAGGCCGAGGCTTTTCATTAGGCCGGGGGGAGGGGCTCGTCTCAGGGGACGGCCGGCGCAATTAGAAACGCAGGCACGCGTCGCCGGGTAATTTCAGGAGGGGAAGAAACCCAGGACTTTCTTTAGATTGAAGAGGGACTGGGTTTTGTCTCGTGCAGGAGCGGGACGACTAATGGCATAATAAGCAGACGCATGGCTTGGGATGAGCGAGAGAGGATTTTAGGCAGAAGGAGACGAGCGGAAGAAAGAGGGCAGGTTGAGCTAGTGAACAATAGGCCGAGATGAGGATCAGACGCAGTTCAAAAAATAAATAACAGGGAGAGTGATCCCAGGGCCGGCAACTTCTGAACAGAAGAAGTATGTAAGAAATACATGATTAAAATGGAAACAAAGGGCTAAGAAAGTATCTCAAACATACTGTACTGGAGTTGATATCTGAGTAATCGATATTGATGGTTACATTAAATCAGAATTTCCTTATAGTCTTACGTCGCTAAACAAACCATTTTTGAGTCCATATAGTGATAAAACAAAAAATGTAACAAGTGTAAGCAAAGCATTTATTAATGTTTATATATTTCAGTGTTACGGCCGTTTAATGTCTAATCTTTCCATTTGTTGTTGAAAGCTAGCAAGTGCTGTAAACTGTAGAGCTAGTGACTCTTTTTCTTGTTTGTATAGATATTGAGTACGTTTACACTCATAACCACCGCTTAATGAGTCATGTGAACACAGTAACATGCTTTAGTTCAGCAGAAAATAAACTGATCAGCATAGCGAGATTTGGATTGGATTAGATTCAATCTAAATCAGTAATACATTCTATTTATTATAATTTTTATTATTTTTAAAAGAAACCCATACAGCAAAAATTTACATAAATATTTTATTTTATATATATGAAGTTTCAAATTATATATATATATATATATATATATATATTGGCCAGAAAAAAAAAAACATACAATCAAAATGCTAGTAACTGTGTAGTGAAGTAGGTTTGTACATTTAAAACAAAAAAAGGAAATAAACTGAAGTATGTTCCTACAACATTGTGCTAACGTTCCTGTTAAATGATGAAAATTGACAGCTTTCTGAGTTTTCTTCTTGGCTATTGAGAACATCATTAAAGAGGTTCTGTTAATGTGACTGGAGGAACGTTCCCTGTTATCTTAGTCATCTTTATTTTGATCCTCCAGGCTAGTCAGTCTATGTCCATCAGTCTGAACGATAATCTCTGATCACACAAGGTTCCTGACCGCCGTGACTCACCCCGATCTGCTGCCCATTTTCAGCACAGGTGTAAACGTGTATGAAAGCTCCATCTCTGTCCTCTATGAAGTAATCGAGGCTGACAGTAAGCCTGTAAAAGTCAGGTTAAATTTTGATGAGGAAGACCTTCCATTTTACTGTAATTTACTTACTTGACTCGAGTCTCTCCCCAAACCATGGCCTGGCATCAGTCCTGAAAAACCATCAAAGAAATTAGAGCAGATAAATGTTGAGAAGAAGAAAAAAATGGTCTTCTCCAATCCCAAGACTTTTTATTTTAAGAAAATAACTTTTATAGGCTTTCTGAGTAGATAAATTCTGCGCGACCCGAAGCCATTGCTCACTCGTCCTCCGTATTGCATCACTTCTAAGTTGTGCCTCTCGTTTGCAAATAAAGTCCTTGCGAGATGTTTGCCATAGTAAATTTGAACCATTTACTGCATCTGAATTAAATTTGTCTTTTGTTTACATTTAATGTTTTCTCTTTTAATTTGAAAATTAAAAAAGAAGACTGCCCTAAATATTAGAACTGTTATTTATTAATAAAGTTTACTGCTGATTTACAGGTTAGTTTACAGTTATACTTCAAATCAATGTCATTAAATTATTCCTTTTCTTGATTGCAAAATAAATATTAATTTGTTTATTCAACAGTAGAATGCTATAATAGTCATTTTATTTATTAATAATAAATAATAATAATACTATTTTATATTATTTATTACTTAATAATATTGATAATAATAGTCCTGGGCAACAGTTAATTACATCCAAACTACATTTGTTTATATAATATATGTATGTGTTCTCTGTATAATTTTTATGTACACACACATACAGTATATATTAAAAAATATATATATTTACATATCATATATAAAATAACATATTTTTCTTAAATATATACACCTGCATGTGTGTATTTATATATATACACATAATACAAAGTACATGTAAATAAATTAAGTGAACAAAAACATTTATTTTGGATGTGATTAATTGCGATTAATATTTGCCTAGCACTATATAAAATCAATATTTTATATTATTTAGTTCTAAAGTATTTTCTAGTCTAATATTTTTTATTATTTTATTAGTATTTTAAATAATAATGATATATAACAAAACTTCTTTTTTGTTTTCATATTTAATCACAATCACAATTTTCAGAAAAATTACAACTGTTTCCCCAAAACACGCAGCCATAAATACTACTATTGTAAATTCACAGTTAAAATGTAAATTATTATTACTGTTATTATTATTTATGATATACTTTTGAATTTTACAGTTGAATATTATTATAGTGATTTTGTGTAATATTTAGAATAATACAAATAAAAATGCTTTTTATTTATATTTAATAACTGTGCATTTTTAATGTTCTAAAAACATTTGATTTTAATTTTCCTCAAATCATGCAGCCCTAGCCAAAGTATGCGTGAGCAGTCTGTAGTTTTCAGCTGGGGTTGTTTGATGAACATGTCGCTCTCTGATGGCACAAGGTCTAGTCCTGGTTTAATTTACCCTGGCCTCTTCCTGCCTGATACGTTTTGAGGCCAGAATAAGCTGCGACGCGGACCGAACCTCATGCTGATAGTCAGAAGTGTGTTTACGTGAGGCTAGCGGGGTATCAGAGAGGGAATGAGAGCCATCCGTCTCCTGATAGAGTGCCAATCAGACGCAGAGATATACGCTAACCAACACTGCAATTCAAGACGCATCCTGCCCTAATGATCCCGCAGGGACACATCCCAGAATAGGAAGTCTCAGCCTTCCCTTCTCCTCAAAATATGATCGGATGAAGGAGGAATGAGCCGCTGCACATTCTAGTTGTGGGAAAAGCATGAATCAAAAGGATTTGTGTGTTATCTGGAAATGAACAGGAAATGTGTTTGCTTAGCGCTGTTTAGTGTATCGGCACAACAAATGGGAAAGCAGGAAGGGGAGCGATCAGACTTTATCACGTTTATTTTCACACCTTTATTTACCACAAACCCAAAGAGATCTGCTGCATTTGCATACTGATTTGTATAACCCAGATAAAAAGGGGAATTTCTAATTATTCAATACATCTTGGGACCCTCTACTTGATCTGTGCAATAATGTTAACATAATTGCGCAAGTTGGGGGATGGAAGATTTCGAGAGCTGAAGAACACTGATGGAGGAGCTTCATCTGCAAAAGCTTTATACTGTATGAGGTTCACTGACCTGTTCATTTATTCACCTGTTCAGCTTCATTTTCAGCGGCTTACACGCTCAACCTTTCCTTTCTGAAAGCTGACGCTCAAACTGCAGAAACACACCAAATCTGAAAAACCAGACACTAATTCTTTAACACTTTTACTCAACACAATCCTCTATATAACATGGAACAGGAATTCATATTATGACAAAGGTGTTTGCAAATGTTTGCTTTTGAGATGTGTTGATATTTTGAATGCAGTGCTTCGTTTTCCACAAAAAGTTACTTTATGTGTTAATACACTGTGTTACTTTAACTTTACTTTCTGTCACCGCGGCTGGGCCCTTTCATACCAAAAGTGAAACGTCTCTATCTCTACCATCTTAACTTAACACACCACTGTTCTTGGTCTGAACTGATTCAACATTGAACTGGTCTGAATCTCGACACTGCAGACTACTGTAGAGCTGCTTTACAGCTGAAATTCAACTGATTCATTTCAATACCTGATTAATTATCTGCCTCATTTTCCTGTTTATTGATGTGAAGCTGCTTTGAAACTATATGTATTCCATGAAGTGCTCTAGAAATACGTGTGACATCCGTGAGACATTTTTAGTGAACAGTTTTGTGAAATTGAATATAAACATTCACACTTAATACACCCATAGATATTCAGTCATGAATGAGAAGACCCGAAACGCATTCATCTCTGGCAGAACCAACCCATTTAGCTCCGTCACATCACTGTTTACATGAAAGCAGTGAGTATTGTTTTGCTCAGCCGTACAGTATATGTCAGTGAGCACACTGTTTTTATTCAGCAGAGCGTCCTCAGTGATCAAGACAAGGCTGAATAAATTGAGCGAGCGTCGTCCGCATAGACATTCAAACCACGAGAACAAGAGCGCTGTCTGCCGACTGTCATTCTGCATTTAGCCATGGCTCCTGCCATTACCCATACATGTCCTAATTGAAATGCCTCGCCGCAGTTAAATGTACTCGGACACAAGCAGAATGGCAGAGTATATCAAGCACTTTGCCTATTGTTACTCACACAATGCCACTCAAACGGATCTTTTATTGCGCAGGTATCAAGCGCTCAGGTTGAATAATGTATCAGTAGCTGGTTATTCTCTATGTAAATAGAAAGCGAGCAAGCGAGCGGCATCGGTTTGAGTCGGGTATTATGTAAAATGTGCGCTGAATTTGTGAATGTAATTTGGCGAGGTGGGATCCGAATGGAAGCACTGAAAGCAAACGTGCAGGGATCTTTTGTTTTGAATCCTGTCTCATTTGTTTTGTGGGCTCATGTTTCTTCATCTCTGCAGCACACACTGTCCCTGTTCTGTAGTGTCTCACGGCCACAGGCAATTTATCAAATTGAGTAAAAGATGATTTTATAAATAAAGTGATTTATAGAGCGTTCTTTTGATGGCTTTGATGGATGCGGTGGCGCACTGTAAAACTCTCCTGCATTAGCTTGCTTTCCTTGGGTTATTTTTGGATGGGCAGAACGGAAAGCACCTCACTTTTCTCCCGTCTCTTTGTCTCTCTTCAGGTAACATTGAGTACAGCTGTCCGGCCACCAATGAGTGCGAGATCACCAAAAGAAGACGCAAGTCCTGCCAGGCGTGCCGCTTCATGAAGTGCTTGAAAGTAGGCATGCTGAAGGAAGGTGAGGGAACGCTTCTTTAAAAGGAATTGTGAGGAACACTAAATGTGTTTTTTTTTTTTTATAAATACATGTTGATATTAGAACTACAGTAAGATCATGTTCACACACAACGCTCTGCACTCACGCTCAGCATGACAACCCCAGAGCTGTCAGTCAGTACATGGGAAACAAAGTAACTGGCATCACTTATTAGAAAAAAGTAACTCAGATATTTTCTTGTAAATGAAAAAGTAATCAGTTACTTTACTGGTTACTTAATTTGCATTACTTGTACTGCATAACCTGTAGAATGTAGACAGACGTCTTGCTTGTACAGGAAGACCGAAGACATGTGTTGATTTTGAAACGAGTGAACACATCACTTTTCTAAACTTTTGTGTTCTACATTTGGTAACTGAAACTAAAACCTTAAACATGGGATATTAAATAAAAAGTATAAAATATTTGTATTAAATAATTAAACATAAAATATATATATAACATAAATATAAATATACATTTTATTTATATTTTATCTATTAAAAAATAATAAAATAATAATACAAAAAGTAATACAATTAGAAACATTACTTAAATGAAATCTTATTTTGAAAAAATTGTATTTAGTAACAAGTTCCGCAGAAATTTTACGTTGAGTTAATTACTGACTTCAAAGCGTTATCTGAATTGTTATTTTTTTTAGTTGGCTCAACCTTTAGCGAAGTAGTTTTATAGTTCATCCAACAAAAGTGTTTTCTTTGGTCAAACATTTACTGTAGACTGTAGCAAGTTAATAATAATAATGAAGTATGTTTGGCCATTCACCTCAGCAGGTCTTTCATTAGGTCACATTTTACTTTGTAATGTGATTTGTTGGCCTTTAAATCAGTCCCGCGGTCTGTAGCGACTCCATCAAACACATGCGACAGCGATCAGAGCTGAGCGCAGTGCTTGCCAGAGACACACAAGCCATGTCAGACTGGTAAATGTTGTTGGCTGGCGCTCCGGCAGACCCGTGTCAGAGTGCTGGACCACGGGGGCTGCTGGCATAGGCCGCGCTCACATGCAGTAAATAATTGCGCCTGTTGGGCAGAGAGACAGAAATATGCTGAATAGGTCGATCCGTGCGTCTGACTAATAGAAGTGTAACAGTATTCCGACTGGAAAGGCTGCTGTCCCAGAGCACACGCTCTCTTCCCGACGTATTGATCCGCTAAATGTTTTCCGAACATCTCAGCTCTCTTCCTGCGGATGCTTTTTTAAAGTCCTGCCATGTGGGAAATCTGTGACAATCAAATATGCTCATAGATATTTCTTTCCCTCAACTTTCTAGCTGTATTCACGTGAATGCATGTTTTTTTTATGCAGGAGTAACATAAGAGCATGTGCACACGGGTTGGATGTAAAGCAGGTCTGTAATGTAATGTGTGTAGTAAGGGAATCTGTCCACCGCACGAAACGCTGAGAATGAATCGCAAATGGAGCTAAAACAATAAGATAGAGGGGCAGACGTCGTCATCGGCATGTGCATAACACATACAAAGTGAATTATTCTCAGCTGCAAACTAAAACATATTATATATTACATATTATATTATATCTTACATAGAAGATATTTTCACCCAGAAAAAAAAGTACACAAAGAAAGCGTAAATTTGAGGTTTTTTTGGATTAGTTATAATTATATTTTTATATTTCATGCTTTTATTTTAGTTTCACTTACTTTTATTTAAAGTGTTATTATTGTTTTGTGTTTTTGTCATTTGAATTACTACATACTGTAATATCTGTTCATTTTTACTTTAAAGCTTTTTTTCTTTTTTGTTGATGGTATAACACGTTAACTGAAGTCCTGATATCATACTATAGCAGGATTATTTAAGCAGACAGCACTAAACATGACTGCCCTTTGTAAGCATCTTCCCAACAGGCTGGGTTTGTCCTGTACTCTTCGGAAATGGTCATTTCTAACACTTGCTCACTGTCAGTAAAACCACTACAGCTCTGTGTTAGTGTAGAGTTTAATCAGCTTTTTCAACACTATAAAAATATGTTCAAACATTGCACAAATGAATAGATGACACAAACAGGTATCTCGTTGGCCGTCAGCGTCCCTCCTCAAGTGCAAGGTCACTGTCTGTCTCCGATCCGACGCTACGTGAGCGCCAAATCAATCAGGCCTTTCAAGGCCACAAGGAAATCAGAGGCAGAGGGTCACGGCTGTCCACGTCTACCCTCAGAGTACGAGCGGAGCCACGGCCCAGCGAAGGTCACACTCACCTAATTATAACTTTACAGGACAGGACAGCACCTGCATGAACTGTCCAAAACTTTCCTTTCTGTTTGACAACATCCCACCAACTCTCACGCAAGTTGTGTGATAACTGAAATACACAGTACTGTATATAAATGAGTTTTATATTTTATTTCTGCTTTTTGACTTAATAATACATCAAAGAAATGTAGCAGGCTTGATTTAAGAGAAACAACAAAACTATAAAATAGTAGTTTATAATAGCCATTCTGTTAATGTAGAATTGTTGAAAAAAATATCTTGGATGATAAGCTGCTTTTCAAAAGTCAGTATTCAGCAAAGATGCTTTAAATTGATCAAATGTGAAAGTGACGTTTATGTTGCAATAGATTTCTATTTCAAATAAATACTATTCTTTTGAACTTTCTATTCATCTGTGAATCTTGAGGAATAAAAGAAATAGTTTTACCTTTTAGTCACACAAATGTTGAGCTGTAAGCTGAGACAAATTTATGTTACGTCACTTTACTATTCAGGGGAAAGAAATTACTATTAAAATAGATATTGAAAAACCAATGCATAATTAGCAAAATAGTGAAAACTGAAAGAAAAATTGGTTTATGTCTAATATTTAGGCATTTTATTGTCTGTCTGTGAATAGTGAATATGAACAGTTATTTTTTTCCCATAAGAAAGCTAATTATTATTAAATATGCTCTATAGCCTTTAGGTAACACTTTAGAATGCATAACACTATGATTTTTCCCGCAATAAATTCTTAATTTTCTCCATATTAAAAGTTAGAGTGGTAGTTGTTAAGTTTATGCATCAAGTAGTATTTGGGATGTAGAATAAGGCATTAATATGCACTTAATGAGCAGTGATAAATGACTAAAATTGTAGTAATATGCATGTTAATAAGCTACTAATAGGTTTAATCGTAAAATAAAGTGTTATCAGCTTTTCTTTTCTTTTGTTTATTCAAGGGTGTATTTATCAGCCATAATTACGTAGAAAGACACAGGGAGAGAGAAAAATGGCTTTAATCAGTAATGATAGAAGAATCATTTCAGAGCTGATCAAAGTTTATCAGGCGTGCTGTGCTGGTATTCTGAGCGCAGGATGTTTTCAGTCGTGAGATTTACTGCATAGTCCTGGACCTGCTTCATTCCCTCAAAACAGGAAGTGATCAATAAGGCGACTCAGATGTCAGGGACTACAGATTTTTTTCCTCTGATCAATGGAAGCGAATCGGAGCTGGGAAGAAAGGAACAGATACTATTGAGAGATTACAATGACGTAATCCAAAGACTCTTTAAACCCACGAGACTCACATCTCTCACGTTCAAAAGCCTCATCTAGACGTCTGATTTCCGTCTGCCATAAAATCTATAGAGAATTATGCACTGGACAAAAAATAAACCTGAATAACACAGCACCATCAGCAATCCTTCACAACATGCCTCAAGGTGTATCCTTGGCTCCAATAGAAGAGTATTTGTTGCACTTTTTAGAGTATTTTTGACATGATATGCACAACATTAATACGTTTAAACAGCTCCTTTACTTAAAACACTTTTTCAATTAATGACCCTCATTTTATTCTGACCTAATGTTTTTCTGTTCTTCATGAACATGGATAATGATTTATCTTGTCAAAAAAATAAAAAAAGACACTACAAGAAAAGTTAGTTATGATGCATTTGTGGTGACTTTTTTGAAACATGCATCATACTTCAATTTCTGCCCAACATCTAACTCTGTGTTTCACAGAAGAAAAAAAGCATGCAGGTTTGAAAGAACATGAGTGTGAATAAATGATGACTGAATGCTCATTTTATGTGAGTGACTCCTGTAAGACACGTCTCGGAGTGTGTAAAGCGTGTGGGTGTATGCGTGTGGCGGTGGTTTCCCTCGAGGTGTCGTCTGAACAGGTGAGAGGATTACCGCAGGCGTGAACATGTGTTTTCCACCAGAGAGCCTAGGTCACTGCTGGACGAAGACCACACTGTAGATCATCTGTACACTCACACTCTAAAGAAAGTGTGGACACCTACTGAATTTCGTAGATCATAGATTTTTGAATAGGTTCATGTCTTACACTCCTCAGGCACCTATGCATCTGTATCTCATTCCATATAACGGTGGATTGATTTATACATGTTCACTGTATGATTGTATAAATGTGTTGTGTTTGAGCTCACCAGGAAATTCCAAACAATTATGTTGTTTGGTAATAAATGAAATGAGTCAAATCATCTGTGTGGGGTCAGATCTGATAAAAAAAAAAGATGGTCTGAAAAAGTAAAAAAGTAAACAGTAAAAAGTAGTCCATTGTGATGTGTAATACACTCGTTCATGTGTCTTCAGAGGAGTCAGCCGTTAGATAACTTTATATCTAAAGAGAATTGACTGTATTCAGAAAAGTTTGGATGGCATTTTCACTGTATGGTGCCTAATAAAGGAGTGTTTTAAGCTTAGCGCTGCTTTGTGTTCGGATGATGCTTTTCCATGAGTGAAGTTGCTTTTTCATTCAGCCGTCTGCTGCTTTTGTTCAAACCAATCATTGTAAATGGCTGAAAGATATGTATGTTTATAATACTTTTTTATTTAAAAAAAATATATGATTTAAACTATAAACTTGAAATTGTATTCTTTATGGTCACTTTTCAGTTTAGAATGTTCCAAAACAATATTGTTACTTAGACAATACATAGTTTCCAAAAAAACGCTGTACCCTATGAGTTTTGTCGGGGTAAAGGTTTCCCTTTAAGGTCCGATTTAAAAAATTTTCCAGAAGGAGCATCAACCCACTGCAAGCAACATTCAGTCGTCCTTTGGCAGGATTGTAGTGCGCGAGTTTCCTCCTTTGTTGGCACCATCGTTGGGAAAGCTGCCTGATTGGGTCCGGCCGTGCTAGAAGAAGCCACGGCACAGGTGTTTTTGGGTTAGATGTCAGCTCTGCGGTTCGCTCACCGTATCTCTCGTCACCGTTCACGAGGAAAAATGCCAAGCTGCCAAACGCAGGGCTCTTTGAAATAGTGCTGACGCGAGGCCAGTTCAGATGGGGGTTGTCGGCAGCCATGAAAGGTAGAGTTCACCGTGGCCTCAGGACACGGCCCTGTGAATTTCCTAGCTAAAAACGGGTCAGCCTAAGCTCCCAGAGGCACTGCCAACCATCCCAGCTACGCTGACACTTTCCCCTCACCCAGATGACAGGCACCCAGAACAGGTGAAACCACCAAAAATAAGGGCCCCTGCCAAGTCCAGCTACCCACGGCGAACCACTGACAAGAGTGGGGACAGGCCCTTTTGTAGGGGCTTTGCTCAAGAGGGGATTGTTGTTTTGAGAGAGGAAAAGGAGCCCGGGGTCAGCTGGCCCTCACGCAGTCATTGGCCCGAGGGCTAATCCGTGCTCGGATGCCTTCCGCGCTGGCCCTAAGCCCTCTCTCTCTCCCACACCGCCACGCTCGCTTTGAAGAAACGACATTCGAGATCCTCTCGCTGTGAACCAGCGGCGGTCAGCGCCGTAAAACACACTCGCCTTCAGAAGCACATCGCTCTCATGTTTCACTGAACAAATTCCAGTTTGAGCCACTCATTCCTGTCATGCATGTGGAATCGGCCAAAAGATGCATTTACTGCTCTTATTGTCAATATGAAATGGCATTCACAACTCGTTTTTCTTCTGCATTTAACTATAGCGAGAAACAGAAAAGATGGCACCCAACATAGGCTTTTAAATTTGGATTGAATAGGATATTTATTAGTTTATTACTGGAAACATTATGAAGACACACCTTTGTTTTTCTTTTGGAATAACATGCAACTGATAACTGATGTGACTAATCGTACAGTTTACTTTGCACACATTTCTAGTAGGACCTGTCATGAGTGTGTAGCTGTATTTTGTACTTGATACAGCATATTAACTCCTCCAACTCTTATTGTCTTATGGTGTAACTCATTTTACTTCCACATACAGCAAGAAACAAAAATGTTGGCACCTAATGTAGGGCTTTCAAATTGGGTATGAATACTGGGGTGAAAGTTGCTCGTTTTTTATGGACATAAATCCTCTAATTCACAGTGCAGATAAAACTGTAAAAACGCTAGTAGGATGTGATTAGACTGTATAGATGCATGTCGTAGTATTTAAACCAGCGAGGGTGCAATCTGAAAACCTCACGACACACTGATCCATTGCAAATCGGCCTTTTCTTTTATCTCGTTCCCTCCCTCTCTTTCTTTCTCTCAGCCTGACCCTCTTGCTCCGGGTGTAACGGGAAACTAGATAGTGCCAAGGTTTAATTCCTGCCAGCATCTGTTTAATTATGACAGTTACTGTTCTAATTAAAACAGGCACCTATGTACCTCTGAATCTGGCTTTGTGATGGCTGACGCCAGAATTTGACATGGAGCGTTTCTCCAGCTGAATCAGGATCTTTAGAGAAAACCATGTACAATACAGAAATAAATAACAGCTTAACCCAGCCTGAGGTGGTCTGCCGGTTTTAGCTGACCTAGTTTGAGGTTTTAGAATGGTCTGGGCAGACTACTGTAACTAACTAGTTTCAGCTTGGACATGTTCCATCGTCATGTGCAGGAACTAAACCACAGCGCTGTATTTGACGTCAGTAACATTAGCATTATATACCAGATTTGTTGGCATCAGCAACAAGCCAGTGAGAAAGAATGAGAATAAGCCTTTGTTTAGGACTACAGTTATGTCCTTTAGGTATGTTGTAAGCTTATTAATTCAAACCATTTGGGCCAGATTTAAATGATATTTACGGTGCGTTCAGTCAATCCAATCTTTAGCATAATTCAAAATCATTTTATCTTGCTCCCCACCGTCTGTGACTATCAATAAAAATATTAAAATTGTAGTTAGGAGAAATGAGATTTTACTGCGACTTAGCAACCATCAAATGATCTCCTGGAGTTTGCGAGGAAGAGTAGGACCACGGGGACCAGCGGGTAATTAGGTTAGTGGGTTGTCAGTGTCAGGAAATTGAAAGACAATCCTAATCAGATTTCTGTTTCTAGGGAATCAAATAATTTGTATAAGGAGAAGAAATCTCCCGATTTGGCTTCTAAAAAGATAATGCAGTTTGTTGTCGCTGCCTTTGTTGCACTTTTTGATGAAATAGACATTGTAATTCAGATAAAAAATGTAATTAGCACTTCATATTCTGAAGATGTACAGTTTTTTGAAAAACAACAGATGAAGGTGCTTAAGGCTGTGGTCATTGCATCTGAGTTACGCTGTCCGTAAATGATGCAACCGTGTCCTGCTCTTACGTCGCTGCTTTCGTTTGTCGGCTGATTATGGCCGCTAAATGGACCTCCTTTCCTCCTCTCTGTGTTTTTCTCTTCTCCTCCGTCCCTGTTCTAATCTCACACTCTATAATGTTCAATAAAGGTGGAGCAGGGAGAATTGTGGGTGTGTAATTTGCTGTAGTGGCACACAAACCTCCTCTGACACAGTAGTTGTAGAGGGATGAAATCATTTAGCCTCCGGGGAACTTTAACTGGTTGCTCGGAGTTTGGATTCACTATAATATTTATAGACAGACTTTTGTATGGTTTTATATAGTGTAGTCATTTGTATAGTCATAACAATTTAGATATTTTAAGCAATCGTCTATATAAATGGTCTGGGACTTACCATTTCCACTCAGGAATTGTTAATGCATTTCACAAACAATTACAATGAAAAGCAAGTAACACTTGAAGTAGAAAGACTGAAATTAAAAAGTTAGCTTTTGTACAATGAGAAAATATGGTTATTTTAAGATTTCATGCTTGACCGTGGTAAAAAATCAATAGATGGAGCTGAAAATGATACTTTGTGAGGAAACAAAAACACATGTTTACTAATCCAAAACAATTCATTAACCTTTGGTCTTTTAAGTCACAGTTTCCGCTGTTATTTAGAGCTTGATTTTTGGTTTGCGTGTACAGTACTCCATGTGTCAGATATAGATTCAACCACCGTGAATGAGTAAACAAACACCGGTCAAGTATTACAGGTTTAGGAGGGGTGAGTAATGTACAAATGTAGAAGCATTCTTATCAAATAATTGGGTAATAAATAAAGTGTTAGCGTGGCGTTTATAGCGTGTGTACCAAACATGCAAAACTCTAATATCTGTGTGATTTCTATTGTTTCACGGTGGAGATTGGTCAGTTTTGCGGAGATGCCGTATATACAGTAAGCGCTCTGAGGCTGCTGTCGTTAGCGTTCTCGGCGGCGCTGCTGATAAGCTCAATAATGAGAAGGTCCGTCTGTGAGTTCATTGACCCTGTGTTAAATATTCATCTGTTTAGATGTGCGGCAGGCGTGTAGTGTCACAGTGTTCCCATATGGAGGCCTGACACCTCCGTCACACGCTGAGAGCTCATCCCGCTGATCCTCGCTCCCTCGCTAGCGTCTGTCGGCCCCGCTCCGTGAATGTTTGTGTGTTGGTGAATCTGTCAGCTTTTTCCTCGGTTTAAATTTCCCTTAAAGGAGAAATTATTTATTCTCTTTACCAGTTCCAAGGCAAAGGAAAATTAAAAAAGGAATTTTTATTTTTTATTTTTTTTATGTTTTTTAGTTAATGCTTTAGTAATCATGTTGAGTCTTTGTTAAGTCTTTTAAATGTCTATATTTTGTATTACATTTTATTTGGTTTGGTTTGTTTAGGACATCAAAACCTAAATGGTAATGAGAAAAGCTGGCTTGGCATTTCATCTTTTATTATCTTTAAAATTTATATATATATATAAAATCAGTCCCCCCAAAAAATTAATCATTAATTCTGACAGATGATAGTAAACAGTAAAGAAACAATTTATTTTCACATTTATTCACAGTAATGTGCTTTGAAGTCTGTGGTTTTAATCATTAATTTTCTTCAAATTACAGTTGTGATGTTGTTACAACAATAACAACAATGTGAATACTGTATATCAATAATAGACAGTTATATTATATGTTACATTATATCAGATGCTGAAGCTATGTCTGTATGATGACACGCTGCAAATGATTTGTGTTACAGAACAATCATCTTTTATGTGTGTGATGTACGGTTTGTGTTTGATCAGGTGTTCGGCTAGATCGTGTACGAGGAGGCCGACAGAAATACAAGAGGAGAATGGATGCAGAAAACACAGCCTACCTGGGGCTCACACTGCCGCCGCCAGCCAAAAAACCCTGTGAGGACACACACACACACACATTTCATATATTTATAAATGAAAAAAAAAATCACACATTTACATCACACTTCTGTGAGTGCAATACAACATGTTTACTTACACCAAATCTGCAAAACCATACACTACTTTGCAAATGTCTGCTTTTGACATGTGTTTGTGATATTTTGAATGCAGTACATCATTTTGCAAGAGATGTAAGGCATTTCTTATTTTGTGTCTGATCATATTGATTATGTTTTATTACATATTACATTATATTTATTATAAGCATAACACTGTTAAAATAACTATCGATCAGTTAACCATTATTGGTGTTAATTAATTCAGGTTGGAAGCTTTTATGATGTGTCATTATGGTTTATTATTGTTTATCAGTATACACAAACAGTGGCATACAAGGATTTATTAATGAGTGTGATTATGATCACATAATCACAGAAAGCATGTGTTCTTAATAGTTTGTGAATATTTCTGCAGTGAATCTGAAACAGATCATCGATATTATATTGTTAATCATGTTTCCTGTGCCCGAGTGATTTCAGAATAACTCTATCTGTGCCTCGTCCTCTTCCTCCTCCTCAGTGACGAAGATCGTGTCTCATCTGCTTGTAGCGGAGCCGGAGAAGATATACGCCATGCCGGACCCCACCATGCCCGAGAGCGACATCAAAGCTCTGACCACGCTGTGTGACCTGGCCGACCGCGAGCTGGTGGTCATCATCGGCTGGGCTAAACACATACCCGGTCAGTGCCTGTCCTGATTAATATCTATCATTTCAGACTATTATTTACGAACAAATAAAAGGGGCCATGAAGTTACAGTAGGTGCTGGTAAAGCTGCAGCTTCACGACTTCTACTGTTATTTTATAATCTTTCATAACAAAAATACAACTTAAAGTTCTTCCTCAACTAATACAAATGATAAAACGTATGTTTTTTTTCATGTGTAAAAGCCTTCCGTTCAGTTAAAACCAGACACGGTGAAGAAAGAAAGGGAAAGTAACTGTTGTGCACACTTGCTGACTCAGTGCCGTCCATCTGTGTTGTGTTTTTAGGGAAGATGCTAATCATTAGCTGGGTGAAGCGCTATCTAGTAAGGAGATTAGGAGGATGTTGACCCCCTTAATCACACACACACACACACACACACACACACACACAGAGTGCTGTGTCAGCACAGAGAGCCTTTCAGCAAGGAGCTTACAGCCGACTGGATCACTACTGACCCAAAAACACAGTCTCCTCAAAGTGCTACTCAACACACACACAGAGGCATATGTGGTTTACAGCAGCTCTTCATAGTCATAATGTTTTTTCTACTGTACAGACTGTATTTTCTATCTCCTTCCCCTAACTCTCACACACAACTACAGACATTTTTACATTCTCAGAACACTTCATTTTGGGTCATTTATAATCTTGTCTCCTCATGGGGACCAAGAAAATAACATAAAAATCCTCATAATGTTCCTTTTGTTTGCTTGTTTTTTTATTCATATCTTTTTCCTTTGATTTGTTGGTGCTGTTTACCTTCAAAAGTGTTTTGTTTTGTTAGCATTTATTGTTTCTTAATTATTTATTCTGTTTTATTTTTGAAACAATTACTTCAGTTGATTGTGCACATATTCACTGCATTTAAATTAAGCAATTCAGTAAATGTATTCCCTGTCATTAAATTATCAATATAAATAAATCGGTAACACTTTATAATAACTACACACTATGAATGATTAGTAAGCATTTATTTCATCCTTTATAAACCATTGTTATGCGTTAGTAAACAGTTTATAAGCGCATCTATAAACGCCTTGTTCTTGAGCGTATGTATAATGTTTAATAATCGTATTTTCATACTTTATTAATGATCAGTTTATCTTTGTTTAAATTATTATGTTATTTACAAACAAGTCATTTAGGAGTTGTCAGTATTTAATAAGATAATTAAGAAAGTCTAAGTAAATGATTAATAAATTATTTAAATGTACATTAATAAGTCGTATTATTTAGACACATGATAATAGTTGTTTGGTGTGTTAATAAATGCTTTATTAACACATGTTCCTGCTGTAATTCATGATTAAGTCAGGTATTATAAAGCATTTAGTAGTTGCCAGACGTCTGTTTTTGTGAGCTCATCTAAAGTGAGGACGAGTTATACCTTGTAAAGCATTTATAAAGCTGATGTATAGGCTCATTTATATTCTAAACAGAAGACTTAAAAAAAAATGCAACACAGAGGAATACAGAACACAGAAATATTATTTCAAGATGTAATAAATGTAATCGTGCAACTGTACACTTGATAAATGGAAAACAAACCTTCACTTTCATAAAAAAAAAAAATTTAACAGTTAATAAATATATTAACTGCATCTTGAAATGAATAGTTCTGTATCTCTCTGTGTTGTTTGTTTATTTTTTCTGTTAGGAAAATAACTGACCATTTAAATCTCCTTTGTACATTTACATATGCTTAGAAATCAAGAACAAGGCATTTATAGCTGTATTTATAAACTGCTTACTAATGACTATTAATGTTGGAACAATGCTTAATAAAGGATGAACTGACTATTTATTAATGCTTAACTAATGATTCATAGTGTGTAGTTATTATAAAGTGTTACCGAGATGTAAATTGTCAGTTATCTTCCTAACAGAAAAAATACAAAAACAAACAACACAGAGGGTTGCAGAACTATTCATTTCCAGATACAAAAAAAAAAAATGAAACTGTGCAACTGTAAACTTTAATTTTTTTTATCAAATTGAAGGTTTGTTTTTCATTTTTTAAGAGTAGAGTTGTACGATTACATTTATTACATCTTGAAATAATATTTCTGTGTTTTGTATCCCTCTGTGTTGCATTTGTTTAAGTCTTCTGTTTAGAATATAAATGAGCCTATACATATGCTTTGTAAATGCTTTACAAGGTATAACTAGTCCTCACTTTAGATGAGCTCACAGAAACAGAAGTATGGCAACTACTTAATGCTTTATAACCACCTAACTTAAAGGGATAGTTCACCAAAAAATGAAAATTTGATGTTTATTTGCTTACCCCCAGGGCATCCAAGATGTAGGTGACTTTGTTTCCTCAGCAGAAC